>CANYCX010156574.1:0-16691 GCA_948193385.1 Breynia disticha f. nivosa
AGTGTAGAGAATCCAAAGCTCAAATTGTATTGCCAATCTTTTACAAAATAGATCCTTCAGAGGATTCGTATAGGGAAGCATTTGCAAGACATAAAGCTGATTTCAAAGGGAAAAAGGGACATCAAGAAGAAACAAAGAAGTAGAAGAGATGGGAGTCAGCATTTAGCAAATCACTCAATTTGGGTGGTTGGTGCATAGATGATAAAAGGTAAAATATTATTGACAATGTCCTGCTATATTTTATTGACATTTCAACTTGAAAGAAATTTTCTTCGACCTAATCCTCCCAACTTTAGCGTACTCATTAGAATGCAGGAACTCTGATTAGCGTCTGATTAGAATCATATTGAAAGGCATTGAATTTAGCTTCAAATTTGTCGGCCTTATTATTTGTTTAATAATGGTTTATTATTTTGCAGCGTTGAGTCCAAACTTATCGGAAAAATCACCAGAAAAGTCTTGAAGAGACTGAATTATGAACCTAATTGTAAGTTATTTCTCTGTTAAACTGAAAAACTTCAAAATTTGTGCTAATCCTTGCAGTTTGTTTCGGATAATTGTTTGTAGATTAAAAAATTTGCTAAAATGGAAAGACATCCCTCAAGTGATAACAAAAATGTAAAACTTTTATTTTGAGTCCCATTTAATGGTCAAAAATCTTCTCTAATCAAAACCATAATATTAAGTATAAAAAGAAAAATGAAGCAGCAACAGGTTTTTGTCATTGCACAGATACTTCAGAGTAAAAATATTCTAATTAAAATTTCACATGAAAAAGTTTTTTAAGAAACTGTTAACTATAAAATCTTTGTTTCATGCAGGTCAACTTAAAGGAGAGAAATTGATTTGCACATCAGTAAGTGGTAGAACTGCCGAATACAACTTTGGAAACATATGGAATTGTTTGATGAACGATAAGATTTCAAGAATAGGTGTCTATGGAGTGGGTGGTGTTGGCAAAACTACTGTTGCTCTGCGTATCAACAATCAGTTGCTGTCAGTTTCTAATTCCTTCACTCATATTTATTGGGTTACCGTATCGAAAGATTCAAACATTTATAAATTACAGAATGGCATTGCGAAAGTGATAAAGTTAAATTTTTTTGATGAAGATGATGAACGGAAAAGAGCTACCAAATTACAGAAAAAACTCATGCGTCAGAAGTTTGTTCTAATTCTAGATGATGTGTGGAAACCCTTTGAAATAGAGGATGTAGGCATTCCTCTATTGGTTGGTGGAGGAAAATTGTTGTTGACTACGCGTAGTCGAGTGTGTCAAATGATGGAGTGTGAACTAATCAAAATAAAGCCTTAGTTGCAATAGGAAGCATTGGATCTTTTTATGAAAGAATCCAGGCAGAAAGTAGATGATTCTTTAGAATGGACAGAAATTATGCACTCTATTGTTAGAGAATGTTCAGGTTTACCTCTTGCCATTGTTGTTGTTGCTAGAAGAATGAGGGGAGTTGTGGACATTAGGGAATGGAGAAATACTTTACGAGAGCTTCAAAAACCGTGTGAGGGGGAGAATCGTGATGTGGAGGAGAAGGTTTTTAAACCTTTGAAGTTTAGCTATGATCACTTGCCTAATGACAAGTATCGACAATGCTTCTTGTATTGTTCTTTGTTTCCGAAAGATTACGAATTCAATAGAAATGATTTAGTTGAGTATTGGATTGGGGAAGGATTACTGGACGAGCTAAATTCTAGACAAGCAGAGTTAGATAAGGGTAATTGCATAATTGAAGAACTTGTTTATGTGTCCTTGCTAGATTATGCTAAGAATTATGAGGGGGAAGATTGTTTGAACATGCATAATGCGATTAGAGACATGGCTATTAATATGAAAGTTGGATTATTTCAGGATTCATCAAAAGAGGATGAATGGTGTTTGAACAATGGGAGTGTTGTGGTGGTACATCACGCTACAACATTAGAAAGTTGTCTTCCCAACTCGGCAGCAAATTGTTCTAAACTCACGACCTTTGTATTGCGAAGTTTATTTATGAGGGAAATTAATCCAAGTTCTTACTTCGCCAACATGTCAATCCTCACTGTTTTGGATGTCCGTGGAGTGCTTAATCTTTATAAATGCATGTCATGGAAGCATATATCTTTGGCTGGTTTAGAGAATTTGCGCCATTTGACAATCTCAGGTACAGATATAAGAGAAATTCCAAAGGGCATGAAGAGATTAGTCAACTTGAGAGTGCTAAACCTCTCGCAGAATCGCAATCTCAGTGGATCATTTTCAATGCTAGAAAAGCTTTCCCATTTGCAATGCTTAGATCTTTTAAAAAGCAGAGTTAAAGTAGAGCCAGAGGCACTTGCTAGTCTTGAAAAGCTTGAGACACTAATTGTACAGTTCAGTAACTTCAACAAAATTGATTCGTATTTAAAATCAAGGCATTGGCAGAGACTTGTTGATTATCGCATTTATCATGCAAGGCAAGGAAAAGGCTACTTCGGTGCTGCATGGCAAGATAGACGCTTGTGGCCAAAATCAATTAAAAAGGCAATGATCCTAAATGATTTAGAACTGATAGGAGGATCTGGCATCTTTTTACCAAATGACGTTCAGCATTTAATGTTGGGCTGGTGTATTTGGGGGAGTTTAATCCCTGATGTTTTGAAGAACAAAAGCTTGCCCAATCTACAGAGGCTTGAAATGAGCTGCTGCCGAGGCTTGTATTTTTTACGAGATACCTATGCTCAGGTAGGTACTGTAGCTCAAGAACTCCTTCGTAATGTTAGAGAATTGAGGATTAATAACAACTTGGAATTAAAGGAGATAATATCTACAAGAGAATTCAGGGTTAATGATTTCTATGATCTGGATGAGATAATGGCAGCGGAAGAGGAAGAGTGGGTGAACAAAAGCAAATATCCTACCATTCAGCTTCCAATGTTAACGAGATTGACATTAATAGGTCTACCACATTTGAAGAGCATATACAGAGGAAGGATGGTGTGTCCTTCCATTAAATTCATTGAGATTGATGGGTGTGATAAGCTTGAGAGGCTTCCATTTTGTATGGAGGATGAGGAGAACCCACAGAATCCAACTATCAAACTTGGAGGCATCCGAAGCACATATACTGTATCGAGAAGCTGGTGGGATTCGCTCCAGTGGGACAATCCAAATGACAAATCAATGTACCACCTCCGATTTTAATCTCCATTGTATCTATTCTCTCTTTCTCTGCGTTACGATTGCCAAGTTACTTTTTTTTACTGCTTCTAATATTTCTTTTGACAAACTGGATTATTATGGACTTGTGTTTTCTCCACTTGTATGCTTTTCGACTCCCATAACATAGTGTCTGATGCAATAATATAGTTCGGTTTTTGTTTTCTATCATGTCTTAGCGTAAGTTGGTGATAATCTTTTGAGTAGAGAGCAGGTGATTTTGCTTCTTCAGGGCATTGCAGTAAATGTCTCCAGTATTTGTTTCTTCAATCCTAACGTGAACTCTGTAGATATATTTGTAGACCATTATGACAGAAGGGAAGAGAAGGAAAAATGGGAAGGAGAAATCGTAAACCAAGTAAACTATCTTCTCAATCGATGACATTTTCTTCGGACAAGCCTCATCATATCTTGCCTCTTCAGAATTTTGATCCTTCTTCAGGACATTGTGAAAGAGGTCGAAGGCTCATGCAACTGCTCTAAGCATTTAGAAGATAGTTAACTTGGTTTCCATTTGATTGGTACAAAAAAGAACCAGCCTAAGCATATACATGCCAAAACAAATCATGAGTCCGGAGAAGGATTCACGCGTTGATGAACTATTGCATACTTGTGTGAACTGAATCTCTTCCCACAACCTTCATATGGACATCTGTTGCGCTTGTGCAACTGTAACTCTTCCTTTGTTTTGAAACTCTTCTTGCAGCCTTCGAGGTCACGCTTGCGAGCTCTCCTTGTCTGTTGAGGAAGGAATGCAGTCTGGCTGTCGTTTGGCACTGGATTCTCTTACTACTGACTATAATGTCAACTGCAAATGTTGATGGATCTTTTGGCGTTAATCCTTCACATGAGCTTCTGATGAAACTATTTACCGTGAAATCAATTTGTGTTAACTTCTACACTACCTTATTTCTTTTTCTACTTTTCACAGTCGTTTTGGTGTCTATCACCATGCTTATTGTCGTCCTTGATGAATGTATTTTGTTCCACTTCTTTGTACTTTTTTCAACAGAGGGTTCATCTTTAGTTCTACAAATTTCTTCAATTGAGGCAGCAGTAGGTTGATTTATCTGCACTTGTGGCTAGAATCAGGTTCCGTTTCACTTGTGGCTCCTTCAGTCTGGCTCATTTTGTGTAGTTCATCTTTTGTACTTGAGCCAGTGCACGAGTGCCTTTTCTTCTGCGCTTCTGTCTAACGTCAACACAGTAGACAAGGCTTCAGAACCAGAATTCCTTACTGGAACTTTAGAACATTTTTCATCTGAGACATAATTTGATTTTCTCGCAAGATGGTGACACTTCGGGTGCTTTCCCTGACAACACTTTTGTCTTTTATTGGAATATTAGGAAGCATTTCAGCATCCACAGTTGACCTCGTGCATCCCTCTTCTACAGAGGTCATCGTCCTTAGAACTCTAGAAACACCTGAATCAGAAGCAGATGAATCTATTTCCATTTGGAACGAAGAGCAGGAGGCTAATTCCTCTTTACCATCAACTGCAGTCTGGATTTTCATTTCCATTTTGCACTCCGAATCCTTGTTATTGAACAATGTGATGACAGAACTCGACTCCAAAATTGTTGAACTTTCATTCGGCAATGTCAGATTACCTTGGCTTGTCACCCCTACATTATATCTTCTGCATCACCTGTCTCTTGCAGATGTTCAGAACAATAAATCTGTAGGTCCGCGTTCCTTTTAGCTGAAGTCGGCTCTTCTTCATGCTTTTCATTATCACACGTCACCCGATCACACGAATCATTTCTAGCACAAGATATATCCACAACCTCATTATCAATCTGCCCTGAAATCTCAGAGGTAAAATTTCTATCAGCCAAAACATTATCCTGTATTTCAGGACTTGAATCACAAGTCTCATTCATGTCACTATAACTATTCTAGCCTAATGAATTACAAACACTATCCTCTGTCTTAGATTTCTTCAAAGTTAGGTCCGGAATTAGGTCTATATTGCTGTCAGCTACTATAGCTTTAACTACAGATGAACTTGAACCTTTAGTAGGTGAAGAAATTAATTTAAGGTCAGATTGCCACGGTACCACCATTAGATACTCTTTCAGCATGCTTTTCACACCTCTCTCCCTGTACCTTACCATATAAACTATCTATTTTTACTATAAGCTTCCTTCTCATGAGCTAAATAAGTTTCTCTTCCTTTTTCACTGTGATATTATCAAAATGTTCTCCAGCTGCTTCAACATCAGCTATTTCAACATTATCACAAGGATGAGAATGACCAAGTTGAGTTGGTGTATTTGCAGACCACTTTTTCTGGATTTGAATTTCATGTTCAAGTGATCTGAGCTATGCGTCCTCTGTAAAAGAAATTCCCCAGCATGATGGACTGGAGTTGAATGGGACTTCGATTAATCAGATATCTATGTTTTAGCTTGTAACTAATTAATGAATATTGTATTTTCAAAACTTGTATTCAAATTAAACGAGTAACTTAGAATAGATAAGATTGTGAGTTGTCACTTATTAGAATAAGATAAGGTTTGATAATGTTATGGGTTGTTCATGAGTTGTCATTATCTAGCTTAAGAATTACGTAGTTGTGTTTGTCATCTTGTATCTCGTAAAACCTATATACATGTGATCAATGCAGTACTCATCATATATGCTTCCTACAAAAAATTCTCTTCTAATTTTTCTCTCATCTTCCATTTCCACCATTTCTTTTCTTCTATGAATTCTTTCTTCTATCCACAAAATTAACATGGTATTAGAGCTCTAAAGTTCTTAAGAGTTTGTGAGAAGAAAATTATAACTAACAATACTTTTCTCTCCCATAAACTCCATACAACTCAAACTACACATACTTAAAATCCTCTCCTTGAAACCTAAACACTTGAAACATTCAATTCTCTAATAGCTTCCTCTAACACATCAACTCTTTCGTCACTCATTTTTAATGGAAAAAATTATTAAATTTGGGTTGTCAAAATGAATGCTCATTTAAGAGGTCTTAGTTTATGACAATGAGTTGAAATAGGAAATAATCCAACATTTAACCAAATCGAGGCTCTTCAAGAAGAAGAAACTAAAGCTCCAAGAGCTTTATCTTATATCCATGCCGCTGTCTCAGAATTAATTTTCACAAGAATTATGACATGTGAAACACCTAAAGAGGCTTGGGATAAACTCAAGGAGATGTATAAGGGAAGTGACATACCAAGAAATGTAACATTCTCATCCTAAAGCTTTATAATTAATAAATTGATTAACATAATTAAGAATGAATTAGATAAATTAAAGAATATGTCATGTTAATTATGAGTAGATAGGTAGTAGGTAGTGAGTATATATATATATATATATATATATATATAAGAGAATTTTTGTAAAAATATAAGGAGGACAGGGAGTGTTAGATTAAGCGCAATGGACTACGCGTGGTAGACACGACCTTGCATAGTCAACATGTTGTGGACACTAGACGCGTGGTAGAGATGAGTGCACTTATTTGATGGAGATTGCATGTAGTTTGTGAAATATGGCACAATTTTGAAAGGATTGAAACTTGGAGCAAGAGGTGTAAACTTAGAAAGTTTAAAAGGAAGTAAAAGAAGAGGAAGCAAGCAGAGAAAGAGAGAGATTAAGAACAGATAAGGAGAGTGAGCAAGAAAGAGTGAAACAGAGAGTTTTAAGAGTGAGAGATAAGAGAAATTGTGAGGGAATTTAAGTGAGAAATTGAGCCAAAAATACACAATTGATTATAGGATTGAGCAGGGTATTGATTGGTATAGTAGTACAGGAAATCCACATAGATAACAGTAAGAATTTATGAAATTATACAGAATTTTTCGTGACTTTAGCTTAGAGTTAGAAATTGTTGATAATTGACGAAAATAGGGGATTGATGAAACTAAAATAGGATCATGCATATGAATATGTTCTTTATATTGATATTTATAGAACATTTCGTATATGATTATATAGGACGACAGGCTAGTCGAGCAGTGCAGGATCGGAGCTCATATCACTCCGAATATTTCAGCTAGCAGGTGAGTAATTTAACTCACTTTTAAATACAGTTAATTATTAGTTATGAGTTACGAATAAATGGTAAAATACAAAAGTAGATATGTATCCGAATGAATATGTTAAAATGAAAATGTATATGTATAAGATATCGAATTGTGAATAAGTACACAAAATACAAAACGAAATGTGAACAAGTATGTGAATGATTGAGGTTATGTATTAATATGATGGCATGATTATGTTCTTGCCTTTGATGATTGATCTATGCTATGCACTTATGAGATTTGTGGAAAACATGCGATTGCTTTGATGATGAGAATGTGTTACCATTTGATATTGTGATGCATAGCATGACTATATATTTGATTTGGTATTGATGGCCATAATGAATTGCATTGATTCATGTGTTGCATAAACATATAGCATGTGATTTGCATTGGCATTTCATTTGCACTTCATAACACATTCATACATAATTGAGTAATCCTATTTGATGTTTTGGAATGGTATGGATGCTTGAATGCTAAGTTATGATTGTACTACTGCAAGGGATGTTATTTGATATGAATGTTATAATGTATGGAAGTGTTTGTGTTTAATGGTTGAGGCATGTGTGGTATGTATATATGTGCAAGCATGTTTGGTTAATAATGTACTGTTATGTAAGGATATTTAGTATCAGAAATGAAATGGTTAAGTGATACCCTTTAAGAAACATGTTTGTTGTATTGTTTGCCTTAAAGATGATTGTGTGATGCGCAAAACCATAGGTCAGCACGCCCACTGTGCCAACCAGCACGACCTCGTGCTATGCCCATTTTAAGCCATGAGCTAGTGCCAGAGACCTATTCTTTAGTAATGATGAGCACAACCCCATGCTCATATGGCACGACTGTGCTACCTGGAAAACTTGTTGAACAAATTATAAAATGGAATCTAAGAATAAATTTGAATAGAGATTAAATAGGACTGACTACCCAATGCATAATGTACTTAAAACATAATAATAAACGATTACTTATGCATTAACTACTTTGGTAAGTGTGTAAAAGCACTTACTGAGTAATTAAATTACTTACATGTATGTGTGTGATTTGTGTTGTGCAAAGCGTTGAAACAACTGTAGGACTCTGAGATCGAGGTGCACGGATAGTAATACGGTACAAGTACCGAGGTATTGGCTCCCAGATTTTTAGATTTTGGATTTTTTATGTTGTACACACTTTTTACATAGTATCTACATGCATTTTGGTTTATTTACAAACTATGTTCCGGCTTCTGCATTATGATATTTTGTTTGTATATAACTTGGGCCAGAGTTTTAAAATGAATGCATGTATTGTTTTTCTTATTATTGGTTTGATTTATGAAAACCATTTTAAAACAAAAATATTGCCAAAAATTATAAATTATATGAAATGAGATTTGCGAAATTGGGTCCAACATTTAGTGGTTCAGAGCAGGGATTAGATTCCCTACGGACTGTGCTAAGAAATTATTTTTATTGCATCATACTTTGTAAAACTAAAAGGTTTATAACTTTATTTTTATAGGATGGAGCCTATTGACGATGTATCGCACGACACCGTTGAGTCGAGAGAGATGACAAAAGGAGATGACAACTACTAAGTACAAGGCATAAATTACCATACTTTTTAGATATGCGCCAGGCGATGTTTCTACTAATCGACATAAGAGAGACAACTTTGAGAGAGGTTATGATTTAATATTCGTACCAGAATTGCTTTGAGGCCACCCAGTTACGAGAGTTTTCTTGAGACTGCTTTCAGGGTAGAGGAGTTATTGGCTAAGGGGGGCGTAGAGAGGGCAAGAGATAGAAGGTTTCTGGTGGTTCTAGTTCAGTAGGAGGACGTTGGAGAGCAAATTCAAGATCATCCCGCAGGGGTAATAGACAGTATAGAGGAGCAGGAGGTAGGTGGAGTCATTCCACTAGGCCTCCTATTTCCCAGGGCCGAGGATTAAGTACTCATATGGGCGGAGATACCCGTTCTCTTTACTATAACTGTCATAAGCCGGGACACGTTGCTAGAGATTGTCCAAAGAGGAGAGAGCCACAGAGAGGACGTGTGTCCAAATAGAGTAGTGTAGGAGACAACAAAGCCATTACATCGACTGGTGGTAGTACCTTGAGAGGAGGAGCAATCTCTAGTGGCAGAACAATCTCACAGGTAAGGTCAACAGTGCAGGGCCGTATTTATGCCATGACCAAAGATGAGGCAACAACTAATTCAGACGTCATTACTGGTACAATTTCCATTTTTATATATGATACCATAGTGTTGATTGATTCGGGTTCTACTTATTCTTTTGTGAGCGAGACTATGGTAGAGCAGATAAGGGGTTGTGTAGAGCTTTTGTGGTATGTAGTCGTAGTTTCTATGCCAGTAGAAGGGACAGTGATGGTGAAGCATATGCTGAGGAATTATGAGCTAAAAATTGGTGAGTTAGAATATATGACAGACTTAATTGTTTTGAAAATGGTAGATTTTGGGATCATTCTAGGGATGGGCTGGTTACCTGAAATAAAGCAACGGTAGATTGCTATGCAAAAGAAGTGATAGTAGAAGTTAAAGGTGAGAGAAATGTGTTGTTTGTAGGTGAGCGAAAGGTTATTCCTTCTTGTTTGATTTCAGCAGTGATGGCTGCTAAACTGATGAGAGACGAATGCAAAGCTTTCCTAGCTTTTGTATTTGATTTGAACAAACCAAAATTAGAGGTAAAGGAGGTAGTTAGGGATTATTCTAAAGTATTTCTTGAGGATTTATGGGGATTACCACCACAGCGAGAGGTTGATTTCAGGATTGAGACAATACCGGGAGCAGTGTTAGTATTTATAGCACCATACAAAATGGCAGCTGCAGAGTTGTAGGTGCTAAAGAGATAGTTAGAGGAGTTATTGGAGAAAGGATTCATTAGGCCGAGTGTATTACCTTGGGGCACACCGGTATTGTTCTTGAGGAAGAAAGATGGGAATATGCGATTGTGTATTGATTATCGTCAGCTAAATAAGGTGATAGTGAAAAACAAGTATCTGTTGCCACATATAGATGATTTGATTGACCAGTTGAGGGGAGCGACTGTGTTCACTAAAATTGATATGAGGTCTGGGTATTGCAGTTGAGAGTAAAGGAGAGTTCTATATCAAAGACGGCGTTTAGGAATCCTATGACCACTTTGAGTTTACAGTGATGCCATTTGGGTTAACTAACGTCCCAGTAGCTTTTATGGCTCTGATGAATAAGTTGTTTCAGCCGTATTTAGATCAGCTTGTGGTAGTTTTCATTGATGATGTTCTAGTGTATTCGAGAGACAAGAAAGAACATGAAGGACATCTCAGAATAGTGTTGGAGTTGTTGAAAGCAAAGGAGTTGTATGCTAAGTTGAGCAAATGTGAGTTCTAAATGGTAGAGGTGGTTTTCTTAGGTCATGTGATTTCAGCAGAGGGTGTTAAGCTAGACCTATCAAGACCAAAGTGATACAGGAGTGAAAGCTCCTAAAAATACGACGGAGGTGCTGAGTTTATTAGGTCTGACAGGTTATTCCAGGAGATTTATTGAGGATTTCTCGACGCTTGCTAGACCAATGACTTCTTTATCAAAGAAGAATGCTCCGTTCATTTGGGATGAAAAATGTCAGGATAGTTTTCAGGAGCTAAAGAAGAGGTTAGTAGAGGCTCTAGTTCTGATGTTACCGATTAGTAGAGGTCTCTAGTTTTGATGTTACAGACCTAAGAAGGTGGATTTTTAGTTTACAGGGATGCATTTGGGGTAGGATTAGGTGGATTTTTAATGCAGAATGGGCGATTGATTTCTTATACCTCACTCAGTTGAGACCACATGACGTTAATTATCCTACTCATGATTTGGAATTAGCTGCGATTATTCATGCTTTAAAGGTTTAGAGGCATTATTTATACGGTGTGACGTTTCAGATCTTTACGGATCATAAAAGTCTCAAATACACCATTACTCAGCGAGAGCTGAACTTGTGGCAAAGACGGTGGATTAAGCTGTTAAAAGATTACGATTGCACTATTGAGTATCATCCAGGGAAGGCGAATGTGGTAGTCGATGCTTTGAGTAGAAAAGGAAAAGAGGATGAGGATTCTGTTACTTATAGGGAAAAGTCTCTATTTGTATTTTGAGAACTTAGAGTGCAGTTGGATTTAATTGAGGGTCAGATGCTGGCTAATATACAAGTGAGACCTCATATGCGAGAGTTGATTGCTAAGCATCAAAAAAAAGATGAGCATTTGATGAAAATTAAGAAGAAAGTTGAGAAGGGAAAGGTGATTACAGCTCATCAGTTGGATGACGATGGAGTGTTGTACTACGGGGGATGGTTGTGCATTCCAGACATAGATGAGCTGTAGGAGAGTTTGATGATTGGGGCATATTCTTCACCGTATTCAGTACATCCTTGAAGTACTAAAATGTATTGGGATATGTACTGATGGGTGAATATGAAATAAGAGATAGCAGAGTTTGTGGCTAGATGTCTACCTTGTTAGTAGATCAAGACAGAACATCAAGCTCCAACCAGAAAGTTGAGACCGTTAGAGATTCTAGAGTGGAAATGGGAGAAGATCACTATGGACTTTATTGTAGGATTACCAGGGATGTTTAGATGTCACGATGCTATTTGGGGTCATAGTGGGCAGGTTGACTAAATTTGCATATTTCTTAGCTATACGACAAGATGATACCTTAGATAAACTTGCAAATTTGTATGTTACTGATATAGTGAGATTACATAGAGTTTCTTTGTCGATTGTGTCTGATCGTGATCCATGGTTTACATCGCAATTCTGGAGGAATTTATAGGATACGATGGGTACCAGATTATGATTTAGCACTGCATTTCATCCCCAGACTAACGGACAGTCTGAAAGGACTATTTAGACAGTCTGAGAGGAAATTAGGACAATCATTTACCATTGACCGAGTTTGCATACAATAGTAGTTATCATTGGAGTATCGGGATGACACCTTATGAGGCCTTGTATGGGAGACGGTGCCAAAGTCCAGCGTATTGGGATGTTAAGGGTTTGTGATAGATAGAGGGACCAGAGTTGGTTTAGTAAACTCTCGAGAAAGTTAATGTTGTGAAAAGATGTACGCAAGCGTCTCAAGACAAATAGAAAAGTTCTTTTTATAGACATCATCGGGAGATAATATACGAGGATGGAGATAGAGTTTTTCTCATGGTTTCATCCTGGATAGGTGTGATCAGATTCGGGCAAAGAGAAAAGTTGAGTCCAAGATATGTAGGACCGCATGAGGTTATTGAGAGAGTGGGACCACTTGCTTACCGATTATAGTTACCAGAGGAGCTATCTTGACTTCATAATGTTTTTCATGTATCTATGTTGAGAATGTACCGGTCTAATCCGAGTCATGTGCTTAGGGCATCAGAGTAGGAGATTTCAGAGGATTTATCTTATGTGGAGGAGCCTGTTGAGATTTTAGATTGACAAATTAGATAGTTACAGAATCGGGAGATTCCTATGGTATTGGAAAAATGGAGTTTTCATTCACTAAGGAAGCTACCTGGAAGGTGGAGAGTGATATGCGAGAGCTGTATCTGTATCTGTTTTCGGAGTCAGAGGCTTAACGAGATTGAGGTGTGTTTTGAATCTTATTGCTAGTTAAATTTGGTTAAATTGAGTACTTAAGTAGAATACTTAAGTTAAGTCTGGAGCCATTAGCGAACCTAGCTTGATTAAATTTTGGGGACAAAATTTCTTAAAGAGGAGAGTTGTAACGCTATGAAAATTGTTAGAATTAATCTATACAAAAAATAGATTAAAACATAATTGAATCGGAATGAAAATAAGTCCATTGCAGAAAACAGCAGATGAGCACGGGCACGGGCATGGTCGTGCCAGAGGGAGTGCTCATCCCTGTTGGAAAATGGTCAGCACGATCTCGTGCACGAGAAGAATAAAACTCGTGCAAAAAAGGTATGGCACGGCACAACTTCGAGCACGACCCATGCTGAGGGGCGTGGCGGCTGGGGAATTTTAAACAGAAACCACTTAGCACTATTTTATTTTGAACAGAACAAACAGTTGTGGAATTTACGAGAAACCTGGAGGAAAAACCCTAGAAAGTTGCTGGAAGTGAGGGAGAGTAAGAAGAAATAGAAATTCTTGCTAAAAATTCGAGCTAAACACTGAGGTATAAATTATGAACTTTGGTTTTAGTAAACTTAAGACTTGTGGGATGTGTGAATTTAAAAAATGATGGGAAAGAGCTGAATTAGATGTGTAAATGATGTTAGTTAACTGAATTAGAGTGGTTTGATATCATGTGGATGATTTAGGATAATCAAACCGAGACTAGAATGGAAATATGAGAATGGGTGATTGGATTTAAAAGGGGAAGAACTAATGAATTTAAAGGCTAAAATTTGAGTTTATATATAAGGAATGAATTATTGACAGCCTCGTATGGTAATTGTCTTATAGGAAGGGATTTACGGACTTTGGATCGGAGTTAAGCCTCGAGGACGACTTTGCGATTTTACGAGGTAAGTGCCTTTTACACTTAGCGTTGTATGTCTTGCATCTGCATGGTTAATCATGCAAGATAAATGAGCAAATTTGTTTGAAATGGTAACTAAAAATTTTTCTTAAATATACTTATTTGATATGATTGATATGTTGAGCTTATATGTATTTTTGAGCCTTGGTTGCTTATGTGAGCTTGATTATATTTTTGTATATGATGTTATGTGAGAATGATTTGATGGTATGAACAAGGCTTATTAATGTGAATTTATTATGGTATTGGGGATTCTTGATTAGTCCATGATTAAAGTTATGTATTGATATGTTGGTATGATTATGTTCTTGCCTTTGATGATTAATCTATGCTATGCTCTTATTAGATTTGTGGAAAACATATAATTGCTTTCATGATGAGAAAGAGTTACCATTTGATATTGTGATACATAACATGAATATGTATTTGCTTTGGTATTGATGGCCATAATGAACTGCATTGATTCATTTGTTGCATAAGCATTATGTGACACGTGGTCGAGATTGATTTGGGGCAAGAGCTCGATGCCGGGCTGGGCCCGATGATGATTCCAAGCGAGAGCTTGATTCTGACTGGGCCGAGGATATTTTGGGCGAGAGCTTAACACCTGACTGGGTCCGAAAAAGAAAATAAGACAAGAAAACCCAGAGCATATAACATGTTATTTGCATTAGCATTTTATTTGCACTTCATAACGCATTCATACATAATTGAGTAATCCTGTTAGATGTTTTGGAATGGTATGAATGCTTGAATGCTAAGTTATGATTGTACTGCTATAAGGGCTGTTATTTGATATGACTGTTGTGATGTATGGAAGCGTTTTCATTACTAAGGAAAAAATCTCCTCCTTTGATATTTCCACTAGAACTTTCCCTTAGCATCATCCTTTCATCAAATAAAAGCTTCTCATTCAATCCTTTAATAAGAATCTCGTATAATTTGATCCTGGATCAAGATATGTCTGGTACTTTGATTTGATTCTATATACTATTTTATTTGAAATTCTAAAGATAGTAAAGGTTTGCTTTTAGGGTAATACCATTTCATGATGTTGGATTTGTAAATAAAAATTTGAAACTATTAACATGAATTGAATTTATTAAGCAAGAAAATTTGCTATATTTTATTTGAAAGTCACATATGCCTAATTTTCATAGAAATTTGAATCACTCAATTTGGATTTTATATGAAAAATTTATGTTGAATATATATGAGCATGTTCAAACATGCAAAATTTTTGAGGTAAAGGAAAAATAGTGCGCTTGTATGAATTATTGTAAAATTGAGGAAAGAATTAGAAGGCAAACTGTAACGCCCTCTATTTTATATATTTTTATGAAATTTAAATATAATATTTAATAAAAATATGAATAAATTTTTCGCGAAAAATATTAAATATAAAGTCTAGAAAAGGAGGGAGTTATAAGTAGAGAAAATTAAACCCGAGAATTAATCGGAACGAGTTGGACCGAGAAGACAGTTCAACAAGGGCAAATTTGTCCACTTCAATAAATATATATATATGCCTTATATGACATCTTTCTTCATCACCACCCAAAGACTCTCTCTTCTCCATATATTTTCTCTCCATCATTCTAACCCTAACCACCATAGTTCTTCGAAAACTCTTAATCTCGGAAGCTCCAGAAACCGTTGACAAATTAGCTTCGGTAAGTTTTTCTTCCACGAATCCCGTATGTGTTGATATTCTAGGTTTCTAAATATATTTCTCTCCCGATTAAGCTCTGATTTGAGCGTATAATAGCTTGTTGGAAAGCTTAATGTATATATAACCTAGTGGAAACCTTCTTTCATGTTATTTTGGAGTTTAAGTAACCGAAAACATCGAAAGAAAACCATACCCTTGAAGTGACGAAAATTAGGGTTCTAACCGGTCGTTTTATGAGTTTTTGTTGCTGAGATAATCTTCTTTGCGACCTATTGATAGTGTTTTTAGAGTCAATTTCTTTGGGTAAAGTATTATGAGGAAGGTATAAGGAAAATAAGAAAAGAAGGTTAGGTTTTGGGAGAGAGAATCTAGGGTAAGGATTATTTAGGATATCAGAAAGTGTAATTATACCGTAATCGACCTAACTATACTTATATGAACAAGTAATGCATTAATTATAGCATTAATGGAAAATATAATGGTTAGGTGAGAAATTAAATAAGGTAGTTGGGTGGCTCGGAACAACCCTAAAGAGGTTAGAATAAACATTTCGGGTAAGGAGAGAGGAAGAGGAAACGATATGCTAAACGGAAACATAAGTAATCACTTATTATTATCAATATCAAATTTTATGAACATATAATTAATATGGAATTATGACCATGTTTATAGGAAATCAAAAACCTGGTGAGGGAAGTTCACGACCGAACCAGTAAGCAGATTCGTGGAAAGGTAAGTCACATGACTGTAGTTATCCTTATTTGTATGCATGATTATGAAATGTTTGAGTTGAGTGTGATATATTGAGTGCTTGTGAAATGCTTCTAACTTTATGAGATACAGAATGTGATGATTTCGTATGTATGTGGTTGAGGTTGTTTATCTATGTACCATATTCATTTTGGCTATACTTGCTGATTTGGGAAAGTTGTCAGAATTTCGTTGAATATGTTGTTGGTTAGACATCATTGAATGTTAAGTATAGCTTGAGCATATATTGTTGCTTGGTATGAATATGAGTAGCTATGCTATAGTATGTTGAAATTTTTGTGGTTAAATTCCACATTTGATGAGGTAGCATGGCTTGAACATGCATGATGATATTATATGGTTACACATATATCATTCATGCATATTGGGCTCATGGGGAGGATTTGATTAAAATAATGGCTCTTGGGAGCGGAAATTGAAAATGAGGGAGTGGTTATGGCTCTTGGGAGCGTAATTTAACAGATAGTACTTGATATGTGCTAT
>CANYCX010156654.1:0-15050 GCA_948193385.1 Breynia disticha f. nivosa
TCACGTGGTGATTCCGAATAAGTACACGCCGCTGTGGACCATTTTGTGTTTTAAACACACTGCAACTTCCTACTATTTGGATAAACACAATCATTAATGATTCTCTCTCGCTAATCAAACATCATTAACCTCATTTTAGGGTGGCAATTCGGGTTGCCTGGCTATAATTGTGTCAGTGATTTTTTTATTAAATATCATTATTTATAATATGAAAACGACAAAAATAAAATTCGTGTCATTCATATCGTGTCCAATCGTGCCAATTGGGTGTTATTTCATAATTTTGAACTTATAAAACGTGCAAGTTGTGAGGCCCCTCAAACACTTTCCGTGCCAATTTGGTAGGTCGAGACCCTGCCATGATAGGACCAATGTATTCTGTGGTCACATTTTTTCGCAGAGTCTAGTGGCTGCTATAATTTTTTATATCATAACCTCTCAATTTTCCTTTTATTTTTTATGAAAATATTTAAAAAAAAAAACCCGACTAGTCCATGAACCAGGACAACATATGTATGCCTAACAATTTGCCTCCGTTTTTCCACTCTCGTGTGCTGATTTAACCCTTTTATCGCTGAATTTATGCAGGAATGAAGATTATCCTAAAAATTGATTAAAAAACCTATAATTTAAAAAACTATTGCATAGTTCCGAGATGAGCTCGTTTTGTCGCCGCGTAACCAGCTGCCTCAGTCAGACTATATAATACCCTCCTTACTCTCTTCGGCTTACCTCCATATTTTACTCCCCACCATGGACTCCTTCAAAGCCCCAACCTCCTCCTCTCCCTTCTCCATCTCTCCAAAGCTCCACCTCCGCAAACCTCACTCCTTCAAACCCATCACCTGTTCCCTCCACCCTAACAACTCCACCAACCCTTTTTCCTGCTCTGCTCTCTCCTTCTCGAGCACACACGCCACTCACCTCCCCCCACCTAAACTCCACCACCTAATCTATGAGTTCCAGTCACTTTCTGAACCGCTTGACCGTCTTAAACTATTGCTTCACTACTCTACCTTGTTGCCACCATTTCCTCAAGCTTCTCGGGTCCATTCTAACCGTGTCATGGGTTGCACTGCTCGTGTTTGGGTTGACTCTAAGGTTGACCATAATGGTACAATGAGGTTTTTTGCAGATAGTGATTCTGATGTCACGCGCGGGTTTTGCGCGTGTTTGATTTTGATGCTTGATGGGTTGTTACCGGAAGAAGTTTTAAGTGTTAAGATAGAAGATTTGAGTGATCTTAATGTGGGGTTATCCGGTTCGGAACGTTCAAGGGTTAACACGTGGCATAATGTGTTGGTTTTTATGCACAAAAGAGCTAAAATGGTACTTTCTCAAAGGGAAGGAAAGAAACCTTTTGAGCCTTTTCCTTCTTTGGTTGTCAGTTCTGATGGAGTTAAAGCGAAGGGAAGTTATGCTGAGGCTCAGGTAAAATGAAAGATTAGAACTTTTTGTTCTTTCTTTTTGTGGTTTTGTAATGTGAAATTTGTCTTTTTAGTGTAAAGATTGGATTTTTGTTCTTGTTTGTAGGCGAGGTACTTGTTTCCTGATGATGCTAAGGTTATGGAGCTTGTGAAGGTGTTGGAGGAGAAGAAAATTGGTGTTGTGGCTCATTTTTATATGGACCCTGAAGTTCAAGGTGTGTTAACTGCTGCTCAAAAGCATTGGCCTCATATTCATATATCTGATTCTTTGGTTATGGCTGATAGTGCTGTTAAGATGGCACAAGATGGTTGTAAGTATATAACTGTTTTGGGTGTCGATTTTATGTCTGAGAATGTTCGTGCCATTCTTGATCAAGCCGGATTTGGAGAGGTATCTTTTAATTTTATCCTTGCGGTAAAACTTATTTTGCTGTTGATTTGCAGCTGTAGTTGAAATAATTGATCTGGGATTGAAATGCAGGTTGGTGTTTACAGAATGTCGAATGAGCGAATCGGGTGTTCGTTGGCTGATGCAGCCTCTACTCCTGCTTATATGAATTATCTCGATACGGCTTCTGCATCTCCCCCATCTATGCATGTTATATACATTAATACTTCACTTGAGACCAAAGCTTATGCTCATGAGCTTGTGCCTACAATTACATGTACTTCATCTAATGTTGTGCAAACTATCCTACAGGTTTGTGTAAACTGGATATCATTTCTACATGTGCGTAATTCGCTCATTAAGTGAAATTTTGTTTAAGAAATTGACATCCATGGCTTTGTTGTTCTGTTCTTTGTCTGTTCAGGCCTTTACGCAAATTCTAGATTTGAACTTATGGTATGGCCCTGATTCATACATGGGTGCCAACATTGCAAAATTATTTCAGCAGATGGCTATGATGACCGATGAAGAAATTGCCGAGATACATCCTGCGCATAATAGAGATTCGATTAAATCTTTGCTACCTCGCTTGCATTACTATCAGGTAAACATGTTGTCATGTATGTATGCAATGCTAGTTATATCAGAATGACATTTGCCTTTGTCCTTATGAGGAAATGATCTTTGTATAATTGTATTGCATCCCCTGTTCATATTTATTATCCTGGAAAATGGTGGTTTAGGAAACATTTGAATCTTAGTTTCCTGATATAGGATTTATGTTTCAGGATGGAACTTGCATTGTCCATCATCTTTTTGGACATGAAGTAGTGGAGAGGATAAATGGAATGTACTGTGATGCATTCTTAACTGCGCATCTTGAAGTACCAGGAGAAATGTTTTCCATGGCAATGGAAGCTAAAAAGAGGGGAATGGGAGTCGTAGGTTCTACACAAAACATATTAGACTTTATAAAGAAAAAAGTTACAGATGCTCTAGATAGAAATGTGGATGAACACCTGCAATTTGTGCTGGGAACAGAATCTGGAATGGTTACTTCAATTGTTGCAGCAGTTCGGCATTTATTAGGCACTACAAAATCATCAGATGGGGCAAAGATTAACGTTGAAATTGTTTTTCCAGTGTCATCTGATTCAATAACAAGCACATCGACGAGTTCAACCCCTGGATTAAATTCAGCTGAAGTAGGAGATGTCAAATTGCCTGTCGTACCTGGAATTGCGAGCGGGGAGGGTTGTTCCCTTCACGGCGGCTGCGCATCCTGTCCATACATGAAGGTTGGTTGATTCTCATAGCACTGCATTCCCTTTGCATAGGTTTAGTTTCTTTATTACCATAATCGACTGAAAAATGGCGGATGGTTGCTTATATGAAACGGCGATGCTGACTCAATACTTTCCATCGTTTCCAGATGAATTCTCTGAACTCGCTTCTCAAAGTTTGCCACCAGCTCCCCGATGAACAAAACTTGATCGCTGAATACAAAGCAGAGCGATTTAAATTGCAGACTCCCAATGGAAATTCAATTGCAGATGTTGGATGTGAGCCAATATTACATATGAGACATTTCCAGGTTAGTTATCTATGATTTTTACAGTCATTTTTTAATTCATCTGAGAACAGTTTCTGAACTTTTTTTACCGTTTCCTTCAGGCTAAGAAAGAACTTCCGGAGAAGCTTATCCACCAGGTTCTCCGTTTAAATGGCGATGACAATACAATAATATCATGAAGCTAAACTGTTCCTGTCAAACATTCTAATGCAACTTTATTATACACAGCTATATTTCTTCTTATATTTTTCCCAATTTCCCTTCTTTGCTGGCAATACTGATCCGATATACAGTGTAGCAATAGATTCACAGGAAAATCAATGAAATTTCATCCAGTTGTTTGTATTGTAACTTCTTGGTCTGAACCAGCGGGTATTTTTACCTTCGGTGAGGACTAATCTAAAATTAGGGTAGGATGCACAATTCCTACTTCATGAGGGAGATTTGATACTAGAAGTTTACCAGGCCAAGCCTCACATAAGAACTGAGTTGTCAATTCCAGCAATGTTTGTGTTGCAATCCCTGTTGAATAAGCTAAATATATTTGATTAAATCTAAATCCATCAATATTTTGTTTATATTTTAGAATGGGATTATTCTTATTTTTACTTGTATGGATAGGTTATGGTGATAGTTCATGTACTAAAGCAAATCATAACAGACAGATTCAAAAGGACAAACCATTTTTAACCTCAGTTCTTACATAAGGTGTAAACATGACAGATCAGCAGAAGATTAGGAAAACTAAATCAAACGAATAAATAGATAAAAGAAACAGAACTAAACCTTCATATATAATATTATATATTAATAATATTTATTAAATTTAAATTTTGAAGTTTTTATTTAAAATTTAATTTTTTATATCTAAAATTATAATTTTAATATAATAAAAAAGAAAAGATTTGCAGCTCTGTCAATTTATCCAGTTTAAACTACTATGAGTTAGTTTGGTTTTGTTTGACATAAATCGGTTTAGTTTGAAAATTATTTTTAAACTTGATTAAGGTGACCACTACTCATCTCTAATTTATCTTAGAAGATAAGTGAGAATATCATATTAGTGCATTGTGGTGTCTTTAAAAAATTTATAAATAATTTATATTCATAACCAGTGTTATCAAAATCGGATCGGTGATCAAACTAGAAGGAGAACTGAGTGGTTGGTTTATTGGTCGAACCGGTAGTTTACTGATCAAATCGGTAATTTAAAAATAATATAAATAAATAAATAAGTATATATACAAAACTATTTAATTTTTAAATTATTTAATATTTTCTATATTTAAAATCGGTTCGATTCGCGGTTCACCGATTGAACCGGGCAATTCGTCGATTTTCACTTGTTTAATACTGATTCGCTTGCAGACCGGTTTGAATGGTGAACCGACACCGAACCAATGACCAGTTTATCGACTCACCAGTTCGACCAACCGATTTCAGTACGGTTTTTACAACATTATTCGCAACCCAATAACTTAAAATTTTAATTAACGATATAATATCATATGCACTTACATGTATGTCTTTGCTTCGTTTGTCCACATTCATCCTTTGAATGTGAGCGACAAAACGCGTGATTTGAGCAGGGAATTAACCAATAAAGCAAGACATAACCTCATTACTAAAATGAAACGACAAGTCGTATCATAATAACCAGACAACCTACGGGTACGACGTGTAAGTTTAGGAGAGACCTAAATCCGTGACCAAACATATTATGACATTAGTTTCAGACGTAACCACGTTCTGTTTGCATACCTTTCGGTTTGGTTTTCCGATTCCCAAACTGACACAACTACTTTATTCATAACTATAAAACCCAACACATTCCTCCTTGCTTTTGGATCCTCCATCCATCTTTCAATTCTTCCTTCGACGCCAATCAAGCGTAACTTTCTTCCTCTTGCTTTTATGTCTATTATTATTGTTGTGTCGTCGTCGTCGTCATTCTTGTCAATGACTTGCCTGAATTAATTTATGATTGCAAAGATGTTTTCTTTCTCATGTATCTGATCTGGGTTTTTGTACAATGGATGTGAAGTTGGAATGTTACATTTTCTGTGTGTTTTTCTTTGTTTCTCCGTTCAAGCTAGAGCATGTTTCTAGACCGGCAAATTTTTTTTTTTGGTTCCTGTTAAAGAAGAAAAGTTGATTTTTTTATTGTTATTGCACGGTGCTGTAATTGTAAGTAGCTCATTCCTTTTCAATTCGGTTTGCCGAATTCAAAAGATGGAAAACTAAAACCGGGAATATTGACGTTTTTGCCTTAAGTTTTTTGCTAATTGTTTTTGTTTTGATCTTCTATTACATAGCAATGCCAGCTTTCAAATCTACTCATTTGGATGAGGAAAAGTAGATAACAAGGGGGAAAATTGTAGCCTTTTGTAGTATTTGATTGTGTAATTTCTTTCTAGTGCTTGTAGAGGCTCCTAAAGAGAGTCTTTTTGTTCATCCAGAAGTAGATGAAATTTGAAATATTGAGTTTTTTCCTAGGATCTCTGGTTAAAAGTGAGGTTGGACGCTTATTGACGCTGAATGAGTTTGATATTTTAGGGCTTTATATTGATCAAAGTTTAAGCTTGTGTGGATGGATTCTAATTTAAACACCTTTTCCCCTACATTCCTATGTGCCTTTTCCTTGATCTTTCTGCTCAATTTTTGTGGTTAGCAAAAGTGTAGATTAGTTTTTTTGGTAATAGTTGAGCAATTTCAAACAAATACTGCGGTGATTTTTCTTTGTTAGGATAACAGTTCTCTTGTTTTATAGGTTGCCATAGCTACATTATGGGGTCTGATATTGGATTAGCAAGTGTGCAGGGGAAACAACCACTCTTCTCCTTTGGAGTTATCACTGATGTGCAGTATGCTGATATTATCGACGGTTACTCTTTCCTTGGCGTTCCCCGCTTCTACAGACATAGCTTGCATGTATTGCAAAGAGCAGTAAAGAAATGGAATGATCTCCAGAAACTTAAGTTTGTGTTGAACTTGGGGGATATTGTTGATGGGAAATGTCCACCAGACCAGTCATTGGATGCTGTGAAGAAAGTTATCGGTGAATTCGATAAATTCAATGGGCCACGTTATCATATAATAGGCAACCATTGTCTCTACAACCTCCCGCGTGACAAGTTAATTTCGTTATTGAAGATTACAAGTGTAGATTCCCATGCCTACTATGAATTTTCCCCTGTTCCAGAGTACAGAATTGTGGTATTAGATGGCTATGATATCAGTGCCATTGGTTGGCCTCAAGAAAACCCAAAGACAAAGAAGGCTTTGGAATTTCTTGAAATGAAAAACCCAAATACAGACAAGAACTCCCCGGATGGACTCGTAAGTCTCGAGAGGAGGTTCCTTATGTTTAATGGAGCAATTGGGACAGAACAGATGGAATGGTTAGAAGGCGTACTTGAGGAGGCAACAAATTTAAAGCAGAAGGTGATTGTTTGTTGCCATCTACCTTTACATCCTGGCGCATCATCTCTGGAAGCGCTACTATGGAATTACAATGAAGTAATGAATCTCATACATCGCTACAATTGTGTGAAGGTTTTTCTATCTGGACATGACCACAAAGGTGGATATTCAGTTGATTCACATGGAATACATCACAGATGCTTAGAAGCAGCTTTAGAGTGTCCCCCTGGTACAGATGCATATGGATACATTGATGTTTATGAAGATAGATTACTGCTTTTTGGCACAGATCGATTGCATAGCACTGAAATGGTTTTTGATCCATGAATATAGTTTGTTCTAGTCTACAAGCTGTATGAGTGTACATTATCGAAAGCATTAGAATCCGAGGGAATCAAATACTATCATTGTACTAAAGCATCCAATTTCAAGGTGTAATATCATTTATTTACTGCTGCTGTTGATTGTCATTTTTGTTTGTTTGAAATTGGTTTTTGGTGCGAGGGATTGATGACAAACTTCTGCTTCTCTTCATGATTTGATTACGTACTTTCAGGATTCCGATAAGTTTTTTATTTAGCTATAGCTCACTTTCGGTGAGGATCAATATGAGATTGGAGCGGGGGCCGGGGCACAGTTTCTGTCTCACAATCGTGACTTTGCTTGGATTCGACTTAGAAAATACACCCAGTCGAACTTCACATGGATTAAGTGCTAAGTTGTCAATTCAACCTTCCAAATTCTAATAAAGAAAGAGAAGCAGTACCATTTCATCACAGCCATAGCTCACAGGTTCGAACTTCAAGGTAAAAACACATCTAATTTATGAAAGCCACTCCACCAAGTATCAAAACCCTTTGTTTTTTCTTCCATTAAGAAAGTAAAAGATATTACAATGCAATCGTAGTCGTCTCCAGTTTCATGGATCAACTGGTTTCCCATTATAACACGCACCTAACTTTGTATTTATCATAAAAACCACAATTAAAACACGACAACCATACAAGTCCGCTCGGCTGCAACAATAATGTTACTTTGTCTATTCTGTGTGTTCACTTCTGGGGATCATTCTTCGCCTTTCTCTTCTCAAGGAAGAAGAAGAAGAACAAAGAGACAACAGAAAAGGCACTGAAACAAATGGAGGCAATGTCCATGGAAGTATGGCGGCCAGTAATAGCTTCAATCTCAAACAAATTACTGGTCTTATTGACATTGGTGGTTTGACCAAACCCAACTTCGTGCTCCTCAGCATCATAGGCATATGCCCGTACGAAGTAAGTAGCACCAGGAATGTCACGTTCCACAAGCCAGTCATAGGTTTGGAGAGTCTTGTTGGCTGAGTTGTAAGGCCTGGCCACGATCTTAAACTGACATGTTTTGTCCTTGTGGAGATTGTCGACGGTTTTTCTCCAGGCACGATCTTTCTGGCTTATTGGTGCGTAGCATAACTTCACCTTGATCGTCTTGTAGGCTGAGTCTGTTCCTGCTGCAACGCTCTCGTTCAAACGCCATGAAACATGGATCTTGTCCACTCCAGCTTTTAAAACTGCAAGTCAAATTACTACTCCCATTAGAATTGATCTGAACGATCGTGTTAAGTTTCTACAAAAGCTTAATTCGACCTTTTGATACTGGAGATGAATCGAAATTATGAGAAGATAATAATTATTACCTTGACCAGGTTGAGGAGAAGCAGTGACTTCAAGGGTACGTTTGAGAGAAGAGAAGAGGACGAAACCATGAGAAGCAGAGATGAAGTACGAAACAAGTAGTGAAGCCAAGAGAAGACCAGTAGGTGATGACGCCATTGATGAGTGAGTGAGGAATCTCCAAAATAAAGCTTATAATTGATGATTCTGATGAAGACAAAGAGGGATCGGTGAGCTCCTTATATACAAAAACACGTTACACCAAATTTAGAAAAAAGGTAAATTCAGAATTGGTCAAAACTTGGCAGCAACTTTTGAAAACCTGAAGAGATTATCACATAATGCGATTCTTTTTGTTCCAGTTTGTCAGCAAATGAGAGAGGATGTGATGCTGCCAATGTGGAGATGACCTTTAAGCAAATGCAAAGGGCAATGAATAAAGAAAGTGAGTAACTTGGACACTGTTGTTTCTAAGGTTTAGTTTATTGTTTGACTTTGTTTCATTTATGGGATTGGATCAAAGAAGATTCAAAAATACTTGTCTTGATTCTTTAAGTTCGGACTTTTCCTGTCCCCACGGTGTCTAAAAAGAACAAGAGAGGAACATCCGTAGGAATTAGGAAGGGATCTCCAGCCGAAGCCATACAAGTTGGCTTCTAGTTTACCAACTTGCTAACCGGATTTTATATTTGTCCAATAATAATTTTACGATTATTAATGTTTTTTTTATGATATGTTACCAATCCGCCGTATGAACTCACTAAAAGAGAAGTTGATATGACGCTAAAAATTAGGTCGGTTGAGGAATGCTGGCTATTTATATAATTCAGACAATGGGTAAAGGCCAGATTTGGAGGACAAAACAGCGATGACGTCCGACGACAGCAACCGGCGTCGTATAACGTTGGCATTACCAACGTGTCCTGTTGTGATTGGTTAACACTGTTGACTTCGGATATTCTATTCTTCGGGAAAATCAATTCCTAAGATTCACAGATCAGCTGTATAATGGGTATGCACGGCTTAAATTCTGATACGATTAATTAGTTCATATTTGTGATACGATAAGAATAATATAAAATTAATTTTTTGTAATATTTATGTTATAAATAATAATTTTAATAGAAAATAGTACAATATGATTATAACAGGATTAACACAAATCGACAGCTGAAACGAGGCGGTGTGATATTATAATATTAATGTTGCTATGCTTTCATCGTATGTAAGCTTATCACCTGATCTTTCCTAAATTGAAAGGGTAAGGAAATCAAACAAATACTCTTTCGGTTCTATAATTATGTCGTTTAAGATTTTTGTATACAAATTAAGAATACATTTAATATATCTTAAGTTGATATTCAATTGACTATTATATCTTTTAACTTTAGTATATGAAAAGAACCATTGAATTAAATTTGTATTAGAAATGTAAAACTAACAAGGATAATATTAGAAAAAAATTAAATGTTGCATTGAAAGTATAAAACGACATATAATATGAGACAAACATATCTTTTTTAAACGATAATTATTGTAGAACAGAAGAAATAGTAATTTTAGTAAGTAATTTTTGGAGAGGTCAACAGACAACAAATTGAAAATGCTTTATAAGTCGTAACGAATTATCATTTGAAGGTTTAAAAAAAATTGGAATAATTACATGACATACGATTTTTGTGTTAAATTTTACATCAACGGTGTTCTATTTTCAAGTTAGAGTATTTTATTATAGTTTTGTATGTTTTTTTTCACTTTTATGATTGCAACCCAATTTTCAGCTTTTAATTTGAGTGGACAATAGTATTAGTATTGAAGCAATTACGTATAAATCAAATCTTTGCGTTGGAAATATTTTAGATTGATTTTTATATATATTCAGTTTTTATTATTTATCTGTAATAAGTTAAAATTTATTTTTATATTTTTATCTATTAAATTATAAATATAATTCAGTTTTAAAATATGTAAAGTTGATATTTACTTTAAAACGATAAAAAATTATGTAAAAATTAATTTTTAAAAAATTTATAAAAAACATAATAATTTAGTATATATAAAATTAGAATTTTATATTAAGTTTAAATTAAAAAATAGATATAAATTTATGCATAAAAATATTTAAATTCATATATAAAATTTTATATAAAGTTTATATGTTAATTAATCCAATTGATTTTGTACATCACATCGTCCATTTGTTAAATTCACAACTATAAATTGGTTTTAATATTTGGTCCACTAAGTTTTATATTTGTCGATAAAAAAGTGTTCTTATATATTAATTAACCATTTTTTCACAAAAAAAATATAAAAAAATATGTGAAAAAGTTAAGGTGTGATGCTATAGGGACATCAGAGTGTAAAATAGTGTGAAATGCAATTTAAAAGTTTGTTGAGATAAAACTTTCATTTTTTACAATAGCTGCAATAAAAAAAGTTATCATAGGTATATCTGTAAACAACCCATTGATTTAACGAAGCTTCCCGTAGCCCAATTTAGGTTAGATGAACATTGGCACTAAATGGAATATGATGGACTACACACAATATTCTTTGAGTGTGGTAAGTACGATTATCGTTTGGATACATGCCTTGAACAGCCTCCAAGATCACAAAAAAAATAGCAAAGGGACATACAAAGCAGCATTACCAAACAGGAAGATTGAATGAAGCCAAAAATTGACTCCCACCAAACTAACCAGAATTTCGATGGCTAAGAAACCAACAAATCGTCTCCCAATGGATATGGTCCAGGCACCAAGAACAACATCTAGCTTACGTGGAGACAGTTCCCATCTCACTAATAGTGTCATCAATAGATTGGATGCAGTAATTAAAGAGGATCTAGGTAATACTCATAAATCTTTTCATATTTATTCTCATAAAGACGGGATTATTCCCAAAGCAACTATTAATGAGAACTCTACTCTTATTAAAAGCAAAAGAAAGAAAGGGGTTTAAAAAATGTAAACATACAAGTCTCTCCCCAATTAAACAAACAACGGCAGAATGCACCGACTACCCCAGACAACCCACCATAAGCTATCCCACCAAGACTTGCTATAGTCCAATTAGATAACAATTCCCCATTTACACCACAACCCAGCCTACAACTACAACACAAGAACCAACCTGTGGAATATGGACGAAAAGAAAGGAACCTATTGTCCTCAGATCAAGTTGCAAAATAGAGTCTTTTGATGTTGCATTAGTTGAGCTCTCATCCTACTTGCTCTTGGGAATGACTAGTCCTCACTCCAACTCAATCGGGCAAGGGAACTTCACTCACCTTGCCCAATCATAACAATACCATAACCATCCCAAGCCACCAAATTTTATGAACGAAGTTCATCCCACAAACTCCCAAACACTCTCCCCCTCTCTTAAAAATGTGGTTAGAAAAACTAGAAGAAGATCGAGGTCTAAATCAAGGGCACAATTCTCCCTTAAGGAACCATAGAAGATCTCTCTCCTCAAAAAGGGAGAATGTATACCAGGTTAATCAATAAGTTGGCCTTTGTGAGTTGCTTTCTTTATCATCATATCAGATTAATGAATATACTATACTAGAATACTTGTGGAATTGAAAATGCTCGTAGTTTTAATCATGTTCGATATTTGATCAATACGTGCCGCTTGAATCTAGTATTTATCACTGAACCCAAAATTTATGGTGGTTCTGCTCCAAGAACATGTTGCAAGATGGGGTTTGAATCATGGAACATAGAAGAAACTATGGGAAGAGGTGGTGGATTATGGGCACTATAGAACTGATCGGAGATTCGGAGCTCATAATTCTTGTAGTCAACTCCTGCATACATCCACTTACGAGTAACACAACAGACTGGAGTCCACTTGTTCATCACTAAAGTTTAGAGGCTACCAAATGGAGACTTGGGAACAAACTTTTGGGCAAAGATTGAAGATCTAGCTAATGGACAGATGGGCCTTGATTTTGATTAGGGACTTTAGAGTTAATTATGTGTCATGCTCCTTTTAGTTTGGACATTTTAAAAAATATTCTTTTTTTTTTTGTTTTAATAAAATGTACATGTTGATTATTTCTTTTATAAAAATACCTTTATTTCTTTTATAAAAATACCCGATTAGGGTTTTGATTTTTACATTTATGCCAATTTTTTTTATATTTAGAGGGTTTTTTTGAAATTTTATATAAAAGAATCTTCACATCTCAGTCGACATTCACTTTCCATACATAACAACTTCTTCTTTTCTTTCCATCTCTCCCCTCAACACCATTACTCCATCAATCTTAACAATCTCCACCTCTCTCTCCTCTGTCATGTCATCAACATCTACCTCAAGAATTTCCACATCTCTCTCCTTTGGTGACAATAACTAGAACAAGGAAATTTCTTCATCATTAATGGTTTTTTCTGTTTTTCTTTGTTCTTTTGATGTGTTTTCGATTTATTGCTTTGTTCTATTTATTTTTGCATGGTTTGTAGCTTTTTCGAATTGTTTTTACTTTTAATTAGGTTTTTTATTGTTATAGTTTGTATTTTTTGGCTTTGTCTCTGTAATCTGTATGTTGTTTATTCGTTTAAATTTTGTTGAACTATTTTTTGTACTTTATTGGAGAATTTGTTGTTGTTCTGAATTAATATTTATATTCTTTGATCTATTTTGTACATATTCAATTCAAATGATCAATGTTATACTTATTTGTACAATATGCATGTTGTTTTGTATTATTTAAACTAAATTATTCTTTGTCAATCTTTTTGAACTAATGTGTGCTTTAATTTGAAAATTTGTTCAGCTGATTAAATTGTACTTATTTAATCAAATTTGTACCTTTTTGTTCTTTTTTTAACTAATCTGTCCATGCTTTGAATATTTTTTCAAATGTTTTCAACTTTTTTTGTCTAACTGATGACATTTGTACTTATTTGAACATTTATGCAAGATGTTGAATATGCATTTTTTGTGAAAGGATTTTTTTGAATATATTATGCAGGATGTTGAATACGAGGTTGAATATAATTGATCAAAATTGGACAAAATTGATATAATTTAAACATTTCTTAAAAGAACATGTCCATAAATCAGCTTTTAGGATAAATGAACATCATTGATTATTTATTAATAAATTTTAAAATAATATAGACTAAATTAAACTATTTTTAATAAATGATACAAAAATAAATTGGAATGAAAACAAATAAAAAATAAAATCAATTATTTCAAATTCGTGAATTTTTTTGAACTTTGTTGAACAAATTAATTTAAAAGATGAATAAAATAAAATAAAAGAAAAACAGAGAGAAAAATAAGAAAATTAATCTGCAAGATTTAAAAAATGAGAGAAAACGTAAAAGAGAGAAACGAGAGTTTAGAAGAGAGAAAAGAGGGATTAGAGAAGAGAAAAGAAAGATTACAAAAGAAAAAAGACGGATTAGATTTTATAACTGAATCTTAGATCATTTTGTTCTTCTTAATTTATTTAGGCAGATTCTTAATCTAATTATTGAAAGTGTGTATTTTTTCAATAAATTTTCTCATGTGCATTTTTACAAATATAAAACTAATATGATGTATATGTGCTCATAATCCTGGACTTTAATGTTATTGCTTTTACCTCAGAATGTAGTAAAGGAGGGGGAGGGGGAACTTTACAGAGTTAATTTTGCAAATTGGATCAGTTCTGTAACGCCCTCAATTTGAAGAATTTTTGGGAAAATTTTGAATTATTTAATAATTATGCGAATAAAATTTTCGCGAATTATAATTAATTAAATAATGGTAGGAGAGTATAATATATTACGAAAGTAAAAATGGGTTGAGTTAGGATTTTTGGGAGAGAGAAAAACAAGAAGTAGGCAACATTGTAAAACCGGGGGCAAAACGGTCCATTGAGGATATATATATATATATATATAAACATATGAAATTCTCTTCCATTGCAACCAAAACAACATTTCATCTTCCAAACCAAAACAAAAAACTCCAAAACCTTAAACCAAGCTAGGATTCATCGAACTGTAGTGATCGGAGGCTGTTGGATCGAAGTTAAAGCTTGAATCGGTAAGTTTTCTCCGATGAGAATTCAATAATCACGTTTTTAACTATGGACAATCTTTAGGAAGTGATTTCTCATTCGTTTGGAGTCGGAATTGAGTGAAATTAGGTTTGATTGGTGGGTATGGGAGTGTAGTACCCTTGAGTACCGATTTCTAGGGTTAATTCTCGATTTTGTTGGTTGAAAACGGAGTTTTGTGAAGGAGGGTAAATAATGACGAAAATGGAAATGGTGAACCTAGGTTTGATTCGAAGTTTTGGTGTTAGGGTTTGTTCTTTGGATATTTCTAAGGTTAAAGTTATGACCAATTCGATTGGGTAAATTAAGTGGTGAATTTAATTTTGAATCAGCAAAAATGAGTTCGTAAGTTTGTTATGGAAGTCGGAGATATTAATATTTTGGGAAATGATGGAATGGATAGAATTGTCAGATTCTATCGTAAAAACGATAAAATGTGAATTAAAGTGATTTAAGAGTTAGTGAGGAATTGAATTTAATGAAAAAGGGTAGAGAATTAATGAGAATTTATGAAAGTTAGGTAAGG
>CANYCX010156703.1:0-15132 GCA_948193385.1 Breynia disticha f. nivosa
CAATCTCGCAAAATCCGGTGTTCTAAGGCCTACGACTTATAGAAACTCGTTCTATACTTGAAAACTAACAAAACCCTATACAATGCACGTAATTACAACACATTTAACCCAAAGATTGAGCATTTACCTTCAATCCCAAAATTCTGTGACCTAAAGAGAGAAATGGACGATCGGAGGCTAAAACATGTGTTAATCTCTTGCAAACTTGTTGTTTTAGTGTGGGTTTTTGGTTGGCAATGGTCTCAGATCGTGTGGAGGAAGTTTGGGGTGAGTTAGGGTGTTTTTGGATGGTTTTTGGGTGAGAAAATGAGAGAAACGCGGGGTTCTGTTCTTAAAACTGCAGCTGGGCACGACCTGGGCACGGGTCGTGACTCAGCCCTATTTTTGGCGCAGAGCACGCCCCTGGGCACGACCGTGCCCCAGGTCGTGCTCCTCTGCTGGGCAGGTTTTCCTGCCCGTTTTCGATCGTTTCTGACTCCTTTCTGTTCCGAACACGTATAGGTTTATGTATACATGTTTTCTAACATAATTACTATCATTTTTCCACTCAAATAACATCATCAAACCTCAAATTGACCTCATTCGGCTCTCAACGTACCATATGTCACATATAACTTCACCTACCCTTATCGCTAATCAACCTCCCTTTTAATCTATATTTTTCTTATTTTAAAACGAACGAATTTCCGGGGCGTTACATTGTATGTAATAAGTTAGTGTACATTATGTTGATATATATATGTATATTATTTCTTATCGTAGTATTATTGTTTTTAATTATTGGATATTATGTTAATAAAGTTAGGACGTTTTAATTTGGTATCAAAGCAGAGATATGATCCTTGGATAGTAAATGTGTGTCTTGCGTGAAAATTTCTTAACTAAAGTATTTTATTTTATATAGATATGTCGAGAGAAAGGCAACAACTAGAGAGAGGGTAACCAACACATCAGTATCCTTCCGATCAAATGTCTAATGTACCCTCAGAAGCTAACGAACCATATAACCCTAACTTTCCTCAATTTTATTATCAAGCCCAACCTCCATACTACAATTCATATGAATACTATTTTCAGCAGCCAGCATATCAACCTCAACCCCAACAAAGAGAATCACAAGAGAACATATACCAAAAGAGAGCAAAGAATTTTAAAGAAATCAAAAGGTTGGGGGCTACTGAGTTTAAAGGAACAACCGATTCAACTATAGCTGAGGACTGGTTAGAGAGATTGGACCGAGTTTTTGAGATGATTCAAGTAACCTCGGCAGATAGACTTCAGTTTGCGCTATCTCTACTTCAAAGAGATGCATACAGCTGGTGGAAAATCGTTCCCCACTCAACAGATAAACCACCAGTTCTGACCTGGCAAGATTTCCGTAGAGAATTTAGTAAGAAGTACATGTCTGAAGTATTTCTGGACACAAAATGGAAAGAGTTTCTATCTTTGAAATAAGGAAAAATGACAATAGATGAGTATGATCTGAAATTTACACAGGTATCGCATTATTCCTGGGGACTTATTCCTACAGAAAAAGATAAGTGTAGAAAGTTCGAAGATGGTCTCAGAAAGGATTGGTCTCAGAAAGGATATTAGGAAACAAATTCCCAAGAGCAAAACCAGGGATTTTACAATGTTGAGAGATGCTGCATTAAGAGCGGAAGAACTTCTACTAGAGGATGAAGAGCATAGCGATAAGAAGGGGAAACAAAAGCGGATTAACAAATGATGTCATATGAACGAGACGTACTCCTACTCCTATGCGTTCAACCTAGATGTTATATGAACGAGGGAGAGATTATCAGAGAGGCAGACGGAGTAGTGCCATGTCTCCTTCAGGTTATGCTAGATATGTTTATCGGATTTTCCATAGACGATATTCTAGGGAGTGCAGAGCCTTTACAGGGGGTTGTTATTATTGTGGCCAGTTGGGAAATTATTTGTGTGATTGCCCAGCGAGGGAACATAGACAAGAAATGATGGGAGCAGGAACAATGTCCCAATCTCAATCTACAGTACAAGGCAGAGCTCCCATGTCCATTAGTGGTGCCAGTAGAGGCAAAGGCCGAGGAACAACATCCGCGCTCGATAAAGGAAAAGGAGTATCCGGATCTCAACCTTAAAGAAAAAAATTAGATCATCATCCTGGATGTTTTATACACTTTTATAAATTCATGTTAACTAGAGTTTCTTATTATATAAAGTTATCATATAAGTATATAAAGAAAATACTTAAAGTAATGATTAAATACTTAGAGAGTTCCTACTCTTTTAAGTTCAATAGTCAGAATTTAATTATAAAGTTAATAGTAAAAATACTTATAAGTAATGAATTTTAGCACATGACGTATGTTGGTAAAAGTATGAAAATATATTATAACAAGAACTAAAATATTGAATATTGATAATGCTTAAGGTGTTATAAAAATTTTAAGGAATTTCGAGGACGAATTTTTTTTAAGGAGGGAAGAATTGTAATAACTTGAGCTTCTTATTATAGTTGAATAAAAATATATTATTCTTCAGTTACTATAGTATATGCATTTTAAAAACTAACATTTTAGCTTATTTAACTTGAATGCATACGATAAACGCTTTACTGCACATATTTTATGCAATAAATGTTCTATGTTTGGTGTACATTTTGAGTGTTTATCATTGAAAACATTATATTTATCCCTTGTTTCATTATTCACCGGGTAATAAATAACTCCATACAACTTCTAGATGAATTTACAACAAAATGGAGTTAAAATAGGCCATTTTAGACACCTCCACCATTCTCACGGATAGAGAACGAGCTACACTGACGAAGGCCAATTTCTACATGGACAGATGAATAATCGTGCACAGTTTCTGCATAGTACACGGATAGGAGGGATTATACAGACAAAGGAAAATTTTCACACGGACACCATCCATGTCTGTGTACTCATTCAGCACGCTACACTATCATTTTACACATTACACGAGCATTGGTCAAATGGTACATGAACGCTACACTATTCGTGTGGTTGCACAATAATTTGACAATTAGGGGCATTTTTGTCATGTCATGTAAAGGAGAAAGGGTTTTTACACAAAAAGGATCAATATTTGCATCCATAACTCACAATCGATAGAAAAACCCTGAGGTTCCAAGAGTTAAGAACGCAATTAGGGGTGAGTAACAGCGAGGATTTCAGAGCATAAAAGTCAGTTACAACAGAATCTTCATAGGTTTCTTTGTTATTGATGATTTTCCTTCATTCCTTTCTGTTTCTTTCTTTTTAATTATGAACTAAACTCTCTTAGACACTTAGGTTGAGATGAACCATTGACTCGTTGAATCTGAGATTGAGATTTGTTATTATTGATGGATTGTTGATTGATTGAGATTCAATTATAATTTATTCTTTTCCATTGTTGATTGCTTGAATGCGAACTTGTGATTGATTGTTGATTTGTATAGGGTTAATAAATAGATTGAATATACGATAGATCACTCATAATCAGAAGGAGTGTCATGCAAATCTAGAGATAGATCGACATAAATAATCTGAATTAAGGTCAAGTGTAATAGTGTGATTCACAAAATGTTACTGCAATGTTAATGGGTTTAACTTAGAAAGAGATTTCAAGTTGTATTGGTTAATATTAAGTGTTAATTGCCTCGAGTGAGGAATTAATATAACTTAGGAATTGCCACATTCCAGTCATAACAACATCAGTAATATAAATATCAATTAATAATTAAATACTCTTTGAGGATTCAAAATCTAAGTGCCACCCTTAGCCAATAGTCTACTCTTTCAACTTTTATTTTCTGTTACAGTAATTAGTAGTTTAGATTTTAATTATTCTCATTATAATTTGTAGGCTAAATAATAACAATTGAGTAAGTAGCTACTACTCATTCCTTGTGATATCGAGATTTTCGGCTCTTTAAGACGATTACTGCAGTGATAGGTGTACTTGTCTATCGACAACTTAGGTAGATTTACCATTAGCATGCATATTTTGATGAACAGATTTTAAAAGAATATGTGTACATACACGATGTCTTTTTTTATATAAATAACGTTTTATCAATAGGAAAAAATATAGTAAATGCATGTCTTGATTAAAAAAATACATCGTTCTTATCAATAGGAAGCAATTGCACATTCTCTATGCTTCCATCTTCTCTGTTTCATAGAGTTTTATAGAGATTTCAGGTCTAAGAATTCAAATGTAAGACTTGAATATAAAACCACTTATGACTCAGAACCAGTGTCCTCATTGTGAGGATCTAATTCAAATAACATGTCTTGTGCATGTGTCTATGATTTCTAACTGGCACTAAATGTCTTTGTATCCTGTAGGACCAAACTCATTAAATAAGAAAGAACATGCTAGTCTTAATTCACTGATTATTCCCATAGCAGTGACCAACTTGGGATGTTCGGAATAAAATTTCTTGCTTCAAAACCCTACAAACATATGTCTCACATATGTTAGCTTAAGCATTGAGATTTATATTCAAAAAATATATCAATCACTATGCACAGAAATAAAAGGAATATAGATAAAATGCCTCATCATATTTGGGACTAGGACTAATACTAACAATGAACACTCAAGAAAAAGTCTGGAAATTTTCAAGAGTTTCAGAACATATTAAAACATAGAGAAAACATAACAAAAGAGTTTTTCAAGTGCTGATAAATTCTTACACAACAAATGTAACTGATTTCATTACTTAAATACTGAATATTAAACAACAAACACAACTTACTGCAGTAAAAAGTAGAACGAAAACCTCCTTTATCTACTTTAATCATCAAACAACTCACTTTAGTTGTTGATTGATTGACAACTAGTTTTCCTAATATTTAGATCTGACAAAAATTGATTCGACCCGATAATTTGATACGACTCGACATGAAGTTAAGTAGGTTTGGGTTTGCTTAAATGAGTTTGGGTCGTAAAAAGGTTGACCCGTTTATGACTTGTTTAAATTCTGTTAAACAGGTAAATCCGACACGACCTGAATATAACCCGTTAAATATTTTTTTAAAATAAAATATTTATAATATATACAAAATTTAATTTTAAAAATATAAACATAATAAATATAAATATGTAATTTACTATTTAGAGTTAAGTTAAATATAATAATATAATATAATAATATTATGTTTGAATTGAAACAAAAAACAACACGCAAGCCACCAGTAGCCTATTCTTCTTACTTAGATTAAAGTAGGAATTTAATAAACGGATCATATTCGGGTTAGATAAACGGGTTAAACCCATAACCTATTTAATAATCGGGTTAGACGGGTCGGATTAATGGGTCAACCCATCAACCTATTTAATAATCGTGTCAAGACGGGTTGTGTCGGGTTACCCGTTTAATAAATGAAGCGGGTTCGGATTTTGATTCCTGACCCGTTTATTAAATGGGTCGGGTTCGGGTTTGACATAATCGTGTTAATGGGTCATGTCGACCCGACCCAAACCCGACCCGTTAACCGGTTATGCCAGGTCTACTAATATTAGACCTATTTTACCTATCCAAAACATCATTATACAAGTAAATTACAATTAAACAAGTTCTCAATCAATTCAACAGTAACTATGTTTAGTTACTCCAAAAAAAAAAAATAGGAGTGCACAAACAGAGTATCGAAGACGCACAATCATCAAAACACATCGTCAAGCTTCATTGAACACTTGTCGTACCAAAATCTTTGGCTCTTCAACACCAATCCATACCCTTCAAACATGATTTGTATTAAGTTTATTAAACGTTAATTCTATCATATGGCATATCATGAGCATACCCACTATCGATAAGCAAATTGTTGTTGAAAGTGTTGCTTGCAAGACATGTTGCGACAAATAATTCTTCTTCTTCAAAATAATCCCAAAGCAACCCTTGTTTCTCCTTGTTGAGACTTGCAAAACCTTAGTGATATAATTCTACAAACATCTTCTTTTTTCTATGTATTTTTTAAAACATGTATTCATCATATATCATGAAAGATGCCAAAATAAAATTATACATCAACAACTGCTCTTAGGTATGAAATCATTATTATGTAGCAATTTGTTGGTTAAGGAAAAAAAAAATCACATATGGAGTAGTATTTTCACGAATTTTCACCAAGACAAAAATCCAAATAAACTTGAATTATTCTTAATGATAATTTTCACCTTAATCGTTGAAATAGCATTTTTCAACTTTATACACTAATATTTTTTTTAAAAAACATATTTCTCTAAAAAGTCCTGTAAATGACCCCTCACCAATTAACATACCAACGACTAACTTAGAGATATGAACAGAAAATTTCAAAATTTGACCATGCACAAAAAAACAACATTGTATATCTCTGATATGAAACCACCGATTCAGATGATTATTTGTTGAAACACATGTGCAGAAAACTATATTATTCAACAAACTAAATCCTGATACCCGCCGAGCATAAACAAAGTTTATCAGGAATTTAGAGAATATGTGTGCACAATAATAGGACTTCTAACATTGTGCTTGCCATCAGACCACACCAACGATGTCGACACCATTGCTCCATCCTGGCGTAGACCTTCACCCGTAACTGATACATTAAAAGACTTTTTTTCATTCAAAGAACTGAAAGAGAGAACTTCGGGTACCACTTTGACGGATAAATTTGGACTTGGAGTGACTTTTGCTGTATATGTAGAGTTTGCAAGTCCGACATTTGTCACTGTTCTGGGAAAATCAATTGTAAAAGGTTGGTTTGTTTCAACTTTAGCTGTCATTGAGGGATAGTTCAGATCCTTCGGCAATGCATTTTTAGCAGAGCAACTGCTGTTATCTCCAGTTAACTTCCTGAGCTCTTCATGATCATAGCCAAGACCGCAAAGCATTATAACATAGTCATTTTTAGAAGTTTCATACACCAGTCCAGGGTCAACAGCACCTGATGGATTTAAATGCCCAGATCCATATGCTAATTCACCATCCACATCTTTCGTAGCATTCATCGGCCAAGCTGCAGTTAAATGGATTTTGTTTCAATTTTAGAGTTTAGATTATATCTATTTCAGAGCTAAACAAATCTTATGACAAAAATTTGGTGACGTTACCAGTTGTCATGATCGCAGATTTAATGGCAGAAGGTGACCAATCTGGATGAAATGTTTTAACAAACGCTGCTACACCAGCACCATGAGGAGCCGCCATTGAAGTTCCCGAAAGTATATGATAATTAACACTCCTCGTATCAAAAGGAAAATCTGTGATTGGAACATTAGGACTGTATGCAGCCAAGATATTTACTCCTGGGGCACTCACATCAGGCTACACTTGCATTAGCATATAAGTATATAAACAAAAATCTTTCATAGCAACACAAAATACCTTCATGATGTCAGGTGTGATAGCATTAGGTCCTCGCGAAGAGAAAGAAGCTACAATTGGTGCAGATGAATCTTTTATAACTTCACTTTTAAGTATATTTGCTTCAGCCGCTCTGCAATAATGCACAGATAAGTCGTTTACTAGAATAAGCTAATTAAAGCTGATTAAACATAAACTGATAAACATACTTACGAAGTAGAAATCACATAGGACTTGACAGAATCATAGTCGTCTGATGCTAAAATCGATGAAGGAAATGGGACAACATAGGGGAGATTATCGTATTGGCTGTTGTTAGCAATGGCACCGACTGCACCAGCCTTTTGAACCTCAAGATATGTACTTATACCAAATATGTCACACAGAACAATCTTTCCCGTCACCAAATTGCTGTCAAGACAACCTTTTCTACACTCCCTGAGCATACAAACTTTAACAGTGAATTACTTCATTTCTTCATTTCAGAGAATTTACATTCAAGCAGATTTCTGTAGGAGAATTTACCGGGCGTCAGCTTCTGAACAGGTACTCGAGGCATTTGTTCCATATAACAACGGAAAATTGGTTCCATTTAGAGTAAAAGAATTCACTGAGCTTCCCTGTTTCCAAAATGGATTTTTATAATGCATTATGGTGTAACTTGAATTCATGTATTCAGAAGTAAAGGATTCGGAATCTGAGATAACCAAATACTTACAATGATTGTCTTGCCATTTCCAAGAACAATTTTGTCGATAATTCGACGATCTGTGGTACTAGCTGCAACTGAAAGCAACCATGGTGCAACACTTACAACAGATCCTGCATATGGACCACTGTTTCCCCCAGAATGTGTTGTTAGAATTCCTTTCACCATGGCATGGAAGGAACCAATTGAAATTACATCTTCAGTAAAATTTGTTGGAGATGGTCCTGCCAAAGAGACGGTTATAATATCAACGCCATCAGCTATTGCATCGTCAAATGCAGCCAAGACATCTGCTCCACTGCAACCTCCATACATTTGGCACGTATTATATGCAGCAATCCTAGCGGACGGTACTCCTCCTCTTGCAGTGCCTTGAGCCAATCCGTAAAAGCTAACATCTTTCACTTTGTTCCCTGCTGCTATGGAGGCAGTATGGGATCCATGGCCTACAACGTCCCTTGCAGAAGCGGACAAGGAATAGTAGCGAGCACCAATGATCTTGCTGTAAATCAGAAACTTTGACGTTGTCAACAAAACATGGAGCTGGAAAAAAAATAAAGCACATTTGAAGGAAAACATTTGTAGTCAGACAGGATGCAACTTGAAGAGGTAGATTACTTGTTGCATGTGAAATTTCTGCCACCATTACATGCTCCCTTCCACTTCTTAGGAGCAGGACTTAAACCTTCGTCGCTGAAACTTTCTGACTCAGGCCAGATGCCAGAGTCAATAACTCCAATTATTACGTCACTCTCAACACTAGGATCGGTTCTGGACTTTCCCTCTTGCAGGCCCAAGAAATCCCATGACCTTGTTGTTTGAAAATGGAAGATTCCACTCGGAAACACAGAAATTACTTCTTTCTTGGCTGCATATCAGTATCAATAATATAAAGAATGATTCTCGTAATTCTCTGAATCTTGAAAATATTTTTTCAGAAATTACCAGCAAGTTGTCGGCTCTGATATTCTGTGAGTTTGGCAGCAAATCCATTGAAACTCCTTGTGTAGCTTCTGACCAACAAATCAGCAATGCTGGAAAGGCATATTAAACAGAGTTCAAAATATTGAATATAATGAACAAAACATGTGTGCAGTGTGGTTATCCTTGAATCTAAATGCAAACCTGTCCCCTGCAACTTCTTGAAGCAAACTGAAGTGGTGAGACGATGGTGAATATTCCTCATCCGGAAGTGATCCCATGTACACTATGTACACCTGCATCACAGACAATACACCTGAAAACACTCGCAAATGTTCATGTGAACCTGAAAGCATTTCTGAAAAAAAAAAAAAGTGAAGTTTTCTACTTACCTTCCGATCTTCTTCAATGGCACTGGCCATGATCCCAGAAGTAAAAGTGAGAAACAATGAAAATAATAAAAACAGCAGAGCTTGAAACTTGGCCATTGTTATATAAGAATATAAACTGTATTGATGGAGTTCGGAAATACTAGAGCTTAAATACAAACTTTTTTTGTGTTACAGTCAATTATCTCTTCTAATATCAAATTAAGTATCTAAATTACAGAAAAAATTTCTATAAATTGATTAATTGTTCTTGACAGTTATCAGAAATTTCATGGAACGAGTGAATGTGGTTGTGATTAAAGCAAATGAGCAAATATTATTGTAACAAAACTGAAATTTAAGCCAGGAATCTGGAAGATTTATTGCCATTTACAGGAAATGCATTTTCTTAATAAAATATTTTCATTAAATGATGATGCAGGAACCATGATTTAATGCATTACATGCTGTGCACTTCCCAAATTAAGCAGACGCAGAAGGCTATTAGTAATAGCCATTTTTCTTCTTATTAAAGATGTCATAACAGGAAATTTTTACTAATTTTGGATTGGTAAAAAATATTTGGATATAATTAAACTCATTCTCATCAAATTATATTTGATTTATCAAATTTTATAATTTAAGATGATATTTTTGTTTATTTTCATTAAATTCCGTATGCAGTCTTAAAAAGACTTGGTGGTAAATAAATAAAAAACTTGAAATGGTCTAAGTATGTCTTGCCATGCCAATATAACAAATTTTTTTTTCTATAATTTGCATTTTATGCAAGTTATTTATAATGTTCTTACATACATTTTACATAATTATTTTGTGTTTAATGTCAATTTGCATGTGATCGTGTGTTTTCAAATGTTTGAGGTGTTAATGACAAATTTGGACATCTTTTCACGAGTTTCAGAAGGAGGTCAAGTTTGAATAGAAGAAAACGTAGCGAAGAGATGAATTCGTACATTCCAATAGATTATATGGCCAAGTTACACGCTCATTTCTTTGCCCTTGTAATATTACATGTCTTTGTCTTCTATCCTTATAATATTACACGCTAATGCCTTTGCGTGTGCAATGAAATAGAAACACGGATAAGTCAAGATATTAATGGCTGTGTCGTTCGTGCGTACGTAATGCCTAAAAACACTCAGTAACAAGAAATAGATGTAAAGAATAAGACATGGTCGCATTGATGACAGTGTGTTTGGCCTTGAAATGTAACAAAAGGGCAAAATTGACTCAAAAAGTTGTGTTTTCATACCATAAACCATAAGCACTCGTTTAGAGTTTTTCCATGTTCTTGACCATAGTTACGATTTTTATCATGATTTTCATTGTTGTCATGTGTGGCTAAATGTTATCTAGTTAAGGTACTTGGAAGTTTAATCCTAACTCCAAACATTGTCTATATACTATATAGATTGTTGTTGAGGCAATTCATTTTATTTTTCTATTATATTTATGCATAAAGATTGATGAAATTTTTTAATGTAGATCTCAATGCTTAAGTTGACAAATGTGAAGCATATGTCTATAAGACCTTTGAAGCAAAAGAGTATATTCTATATATCCCTAGTCGGTTACAACCATAAGAATAGTCAATGAATTAAGACTAACATGCTCTTTCTAACTTAGTAGGTTTGATCTTACAGAACACAAGAACATCTATTTTCAAAATGTGAATGATAACATAGGGCTTAAAACTCATCATACGAAAAATAAAACACGGGAAAAGCGAGATAGATCTCCCGACCTTGTCGCATGTAGTGCTACACAAATAACTAGCTATCTGTGTAGTCTTCCAACAGGGCTTAAAGATGTTAACTTATTTCGAGAACAACCCAAAATGCCAACAACTTATAATTCATACAATGGGTCATTTGCACAATAAATCACTGTCATTAAAACATGCTCAACACATAATCACATAACACCCAAAATGCCCTTTTGTCATTTTCAACACAAACAACATGCCCATTATTTAACCAATATTTCACTATTAATATGCACCTCAACATTTTTAATCAATCATTTAAAATCAATTCAAATGCATGTATATTAAAACATAATCTTTCAATCCAATCTCACTTTCACAAAAACACACAAACACCCAAACATCACAATATTCGAAACATTAATTCCAACCAAGAGCATACAATTCACAAGCAATTAAGCCAAGTATTGTTAACAATGCAGAATATGATCCATAGTTAGGCAAGTGTGAACAACAACTAACTTCCTTTTAACTTAAGTTTTCAAGATTTTAGTTTGTTTTTCATAATCATCCTCACTTTAATTAACAAAACCCCAGTCCTTAATTTATTTTCCTTTTCCAAAGTTTCATCCTTTTTCAATCCAATTCATCCCCTACACATCCCAACCATCATCTAAACAGAACCCCATCACTCCATGTTATCCTTACTCAAAACCCCAACTTAATCTTCAGCATTATTATTTTTCAAAATCAAACACAACCATTCCCATTCTTTTTCCTTCTTTCTAACTAACATCAAATGAGCACAAATCATTCAAACTATCTATCACTAATATCAATCCTCGTTTACTCATTTCTAACATTTCACATTCATTAAACAAGGATCATTAAAAGGCCCAAAGTCTTACCTTGATTAAACACTTCAATAAGTGAAGAACATGATTTGGATGTTAGGTCTTGGTTTTGATGAGGGAAATTTTGTGTTAAAGTAGTTTCTAGGTTAACGGGAAGGGTTTGGGGCTATAGGAGATATGTGTGAGGCGCAGGAATTGTTTCTGAAGTGTTAATGTCCTATTTCTCACGAAATAACTCTTTTTATGACTTTGAGGCTTATTACACGGGCAGTTACACAATCACTACTGACAGTGTAATTGTCCGTGTAGTTTTAAAATTCAGATAAAAAACAAGTTCTTCACTAACCTTTAGTTTCGAGGTTTCTGACTATCTACGCAGAAATTACATGGTTACTATCCTTATACTTTGGTCGTGTAACTTAATATTTCTCGATTTAATATTGTTCTAATTAATAATTGAAACATTATAAGTGAAATATGGGGCATTACATTATATCTGTCTTAAATTTCTCTCCCTTCATGTTCCATTCAATTCTCTTGCAAATTGATTTGCATTCTAATTTGTGGCCATTGGCAGCTACCACCTTCAATTTGCCAACCAATTCAACTAAACTGTTAGGACCCAAATCAAACAAGAATACCCGCAGTAATAAAATAGAGAAAGAAAGAATAAAAAACACAAAGAATTTTTAACGTGGTTCGGTTTCTCAATAATAAACCTACTCCACGATCTCCACTAAATAAAAGTTACAATTTTTGGAACGGACAAAAATTGTGAAAAACCCGCACAATGTTACAGTTTTTGAACGGACAAAACTAGTAAAAACCCTCTCACTCTCACAAAAGACCAAAGTCCAATTACAACTCTTTAATGAACTAGACTTGATTTTTGTGATACACTACTACTAAGGCCTAAAGCCTATTTATAAGGGGAGAACCCCTTTACACTTTCACTTATAATAGATGTGGGATATTGAGTACTACTCTTACTCAACCTCTCACTCTTACTTAAATTAGAATTTGAGTAGTTAACCCAACAGTTAATCTCTTGATTAGTCCAGCTAAACTTGAAGTTGAAACTCAGTATCCACTTATTGATTAACACGTGAAAGAAGGAATGTTAAAGGATTCTGTTTCTTTCAAAGAAGATCATATATACTCGGCGAGCATTGAGTTTAGCGGTAAGATTTATTGACCTCTTGCTTAAAAGGGTTGATATTCGAATCTTAGCGTTGACGTTCATTTGGTAGGTGGTATACTATACTAGTTGTCGGTATCCATATACAATTCCTTGTGGACTTTCTCTTACTTGAAGATGAATAAACTCGGTTCTCCTATATTTTCAGCATAAAAAATCATATCCAGAGATGGATCGTCAACACGTGAAACCTAATACCATGAGTTGCATGAGTTGCGATTGTGGATCAGTTTCTCAACATGGGTATGATCAGATTTTCCAGTTCAAAATGTTTATAAATCATATATTGTAATATGTTAGTTTGCACTGTCATTCATTTTGCAGCCTACATCACGCAACTTATCCAATATCGAAGATTTTCACATTCAAATTGGACACTGTGTGAAGCACAATTTATTTCCATCAAATATAAAAGATTTTCAAATTCAAAACTCGAATTTGAAATTTGTTAAATTGAAAAAAAAACTTATGTTATTTTCTTAGAAACAAGCGTAGTACCGTGTGCGCATAGTGCTATCAACGCATTCCAGAAGGACTCAACCCAGACGGGCTGTTTTCTTGTCATCTTAGTTGAAGAGTATCTCAAAACACAGTTGCAACAAAAAGTAATGAATAAAGTAAATTGCGTAAATATAAAATTATCCTTATTATCACAGCGGAATGAAGAAGGGATACTTGAGACAATGACATTAGCGACCGCTTTCAACTACAACCCTCATAGTGAGGAAGAGGTTATGCACGCGACTAGTTATACCATGTTCTACCATCTATGATGAATCATCTATAAGAGAAGAATACTAATTTTTCTCCATCTGACTTGTCATTAAGAAAAGGAGGAGAATATTTTGTTGTCAGTACCATCACTGCTTTTGGTATAATCTCGTGAAAGTATAATCGTTTTCGCTAGTAATGTTTCACTCAGAAGTATTTAGCAGGCGCACCAAGCATATTTTAATTCTTAACCGTTCAAAAGTAGTACTTCTCCTTCTTTTACGTACTAGTACTCCATCCTGAATATCATCAGTTGTCTAACATGTCTGTGTTTATTTGTGTCAATCAGAGACATACTTAACAAACATATTAAGTCAATTGTCTAACCTCTATGCTACATAGGGTGGTTTTCACAAAGAATAACTAATATCCCACACTTGGTTTAACATTAGAGAATCGAGGTCATTCAATTATGATTTTCATCTCATTGGATCATGTATAATGATCTCAATAATACGTCCTTCATTTTACATATAATAAAGCAATATTTATTCATTTAAATTTACACACAATATTAAATGATAGTCTTAACTTGTCATTTTAATCACACTATGAGAGATGCCTCAATTAGTGAAAGAAATCCAAAGTTCGCCGTATGAGTTGACTTATTTCCACATTAAATGTTAAACTATACGAAATAGCTTTATGCAAAACTATTCGCCCATGTAATGCACTGAACGTTGTTCAAACCATCTTTTTTGTGCATGTATTATACCGAATCTATACTCTGTGACTTCAAATCTCTAAAAAAAAAAATCAACCCCAACAGTACATACTTGTACATATAATGAATCAAAGCAATGAAAAAAAATAAATTTTTTCCTTTACTCACTTGTTTGTAAAAGTCAACTTATTTTAAACCTAGTTTGTTCCGGTGATCGCAATGGTTATATTTAAGACGGGCAAATCATATATATGGGGAGGCTCCCAAGCATATTTACACCAAAAATTGAATATATAAATACATAAATAAACATTATTCTGTTAGGCTAATGATTGAATATATAAATACATAGTTGTGCATATATAATTATAACGTGAAACTGTATAGTTAGTGTTTCATAATGTGGAGGAAGCTCATAATGTAGGTGTGATGGTTAAGGACGATGATAGTGTTTAGTTGTAAAAATATATGGGTGGACCATATTGGTTTGGTATGAACAAGAATCACACGTGAACCCTATTAATTACTACAAAAAATATTGTTTAACTTTCAAACCATGCACATTCT
>CANYCX010157086.1:0-11280 GCA_948193385.1 Breynia disticha f. nivosa
TTAACAAGTCCACTGTTGAAATGGCGCATTAGCAAATGGAGTGTTTCCTTAATACAGTATGATCTAATTTATATCCCTCAAAAGTCTATTAAGGGTAAGGCGTTGGCAAATTTTCTTGCTGATCATCCAAACCCCCACGAGGAGCTTGCCACAAAAGAAGTGGTATACTTAAGGACAACTCCTTGGCAACTATCTTTTGATGGTTCTTACACCAAGTCTTGTCAAGGTATTGGTATATTTTTAATCATCCCGGGGCGAGCGCCAGTTTATGTTTCGCAGAAGCTTAGCTAGACCTATACTCACAATAAGGCTGAATATGAGGCCTTAGTTACAGGCCTTACTTTAGTGCAAAATTTAGGGACGTCTTGCGTTGAAATATTTGGTGATTCCCAATTAGTGATAAATCAAATTACCAGGCAAGCGAGATGTTTAGATTCAACTTTGGAGAAGTCTAGAGCTCGGGCTATACAGTTGATGGGATATTTAGAAGTCGCACGAGTTCAGCATGTCCCTCGTTCAAAGAATGTTATCGCCAATGAGATTTCTCAGTTAGCGACACATTTCAGGATATCCTTTGAGTTGATTAAAGAATTAACGGTAATCGAGGGGTCCACAGACACTAAAAATCAAGCCATAAACGCGATATCCATTATTTCGCAAGAAGAAGATTGGCGGGACGAGATCAAGTTTGCCCTGGTGAACCCATCCTTAGTTGAAAGAAAAGCTTCAGTGATTACAAGCAACTATGATTTGATCAATGACAATTTGTTCTGGAAAGGAGGGGATGGGTTGCTATTACGAAGTGTGAAGGTGGATGAAGTCATGCAAATAATGGCAGAGTCACACAATGGTCTATGCGGATTACATCAAGCTGGTGAGAAAATGTCATGGTTAATCAGGAGACATGGTTTCTTTTGTCCTTCCGTGCGGAAAGATTGTATGGATATGGCGAAGGGGTGCAAGCAATGTCAAAGGCATGGGGCAGTTATTCGTGTGCCTGCGATAGAACTCCAGTCAATTGTAAAGCCTTGGCCATTTAGAGGATGGGCGATGGATGCTATTGGCAAAATAAATCCTTCTGGAAAAGGAGGATTTTCATATATTTTGGTTGCAACGGATTATTCTACTAAATGGGTGGAAGCAGTACCAATGAAGACTATAACTCAAAATGGGGCTATACACTTCATCAAGGAACATATTATCTTTAGGTTTGAAATTCCTTAATCAATCACTGTTGATCAGGCTATGGTTTTTAATGGAGAAGTCATGAAAGAGTTCGCGGATGAGCTGGGATTTGACATAGTTAATTCAATGCCCTATTACACTCAAGCGAACGGTCAAGTAGAGTCAATGAATAAGATAACTAAAGGAAATATTCAAAAGTTGATTCGGGGAAATCTGAAGGAGTGGCCTGAATTATTGCAACAGACGTTGTGGGCTCATCAAGTTGGATATAAAGGGAGTATACACGTGAGTTCGTATAATTAAGTATATGGTCATGACGCAGTGTTGCCTTTCGAGATAGTTGCTAAGTCATTGCGGGTGGCTAGGAAGAATGATTTTACATGTGTGGATTATAACGATGCTATGTTGGTTGAGTTGGAAGCATTGGATGACGTTCGCCTAAGAGCTTAGACTCGCTAAAAGTGCAGAAAGAACAAGTAGAAAGAACATATAATCGACATGTAAGGAACATAAGTTTCCAGATTGGAGATTTGGTATGGAAGATTATTTTTCCTTTGGGTAAAAAAGATTATTCGCTTGGGAAATGGTCTCCAAACTGGGAAGGGCCGTTTAAGGTCACGAGTGCGTTCTCAGGAAATGCGTATTTATTAGAATCAATAGAGGGTGTTCCTCATAAACGAGGGATAAATGGGAGATACTTAAAGAAATATGTCCCATCAATTTGGGAAGCCAATAAAGTCGCGTTACAATGCAAGTTTCCTGAGCTATGGTAAATGTTTGAACAGTCGAGCATCGATACATGAAGAAAATAAGATGGTAAACAAACCCAATAGAATCTTTATTCATTGCGATGGTGGAGGAACAGTTTGTGTTTTGTCCGAAGACTTATCGCACAAATCTAATAGACCTTCTAAGGCAAAGGTGCTCATACATTGAGTATAGAAACTAAAATCATAAAGAGAAGTTAAGCGTTCAGCGCAACGCGCCTTTTGTTCTTCCTGTTCCAGAACTTCTAAATTCTCTTTAGCATGAGACACTTCTTTCTCGGCTTCTGCGAGTTGTTGCCTTAGAAGTTTAACCTTCTCCTCCGTTGAGACGATTTGTCGCTGGCATTCCTCTTTACAATTTGGCTTAGGGATTCACGTCTGGATAGGTTGGGATGGAAGCTCATCAGGGAATCCCGAACGGAATTCTTTCCCGCAGAATGGGTCTGCTCGCTGCCAACAATCACTTAAGACTTGCAATCGCATAAGGATGTCGCGAGGAACCTCAACCTAACACCTTAACTCCGAGATTAGACGCCAAGTGCTAAGATCCATGAATTCGGTCATGAAGAGTTTGATATCAGTCTTGGCACTGAGGATGTCTTTTACTCGTGCAGCGAGGGTAGTAAGCTGTGATGTAGAAGGAGCTTGGAAAGAACCCCGCGACAAATGCGTTGGGATAGGAATGGAAGATGCAAAAGTAAAACTCAGGTTAGTAGCAAAATTGGGGAATAGTTTATGAATAGTTCAGATTGGAATTGGAAATACCTTGACTAGGGGAAAGCACGTAATTGCCAGCAAAGGAACCTGAGAGGCTTCGCCTCAAGCCAGCCTCTGACCTTCCCCATGGGGTGAGAGGTACAAAAGTAGGAATGGCTGCCACCTCAGGTATCGTCTCGGTGGAAGGTGGAGGAGGTTGTGAATCAGAATTTGGTGTGATAAATGTGGAGTCTGAGGCGACGAAGACTGGCGACTGAGGAAGATGAATTCCTGTCGCACCTGGGACAACAGGAGCCTCGATCACTGGAGAACTTGCTTCCAAGACTGAGGTTGCAATTCGGACAACTGTATGGAAGGGAGACCCCAGGTCGCTCCCCGCCTCATGAGGAGAGGGCTCCAGATCGCTCTGGTCAAGGTCAGCTGGAGCAAGAGGAAAGTTAGATAAATGAATTGCGAGATTGGAAGTACGAGAATACAAATCATGTGCAGTGGAGGGAGACGCACTGGCCTGAATGTCTGCAACTTGACCAGAAGTGTTTTCGGCCGCATCTTTATTCCCTTCCTTGTTGCCAAAGGCTTCCCTCATCATCGCGTCAATCTCGTCTTCGGACGTGCAGCAATCCTAGTACCAGTAGCCTGCAAAACCATCTCCTCTTCTGTTGCGTCCAAGTTGGGAGCAGAGCTTTCACCAGGGCCGCAGGGTCTCGCGCCGCTTCGCTCCATCCGAGAGATAGCGAGCTAGAACACACAAGTAAAAGTTAGAGGTTGTTGAGAGAATGTAAGGTTTTGTGCAAAGGAAATGACATTATTTCTTACGGCTTGTGCAAGAAGGGGATCTACATTTTTCTTAGCTGACCACTAGTTGTTTGCCTGTGTTGCCCCTTCTAGGAAATAACTCTGAGAAAGAGAAACGTTTACGACCCGAACGATGTCGCAGATTAAACAAGAAAATAACGAGGTCCAAATTGAAGCGGCCTTCGCGCACGCGCCTGCTTTGTACTTGGAAGAGTGCATCTACAGCAGATGATCTCATCTCCGTGGCACGCGGGCGCGGAGGCTAACTTCCTTGCCAGAGGCGAGGAATACGAATGGGTGGCCTACCTGGACACTCGATAGTCTTTGCTTTTAGTGAAGAGGGGAATAATTGAGGCGACAGCTCGATAACTTCAGGAGACGAGTCATTTTGTTCTTGAGCTGAAACTTGTTTCGGTTCTGGTGGAGATGGTTCAGGTGAAGGATTGTCCGCGACAGGTGGAGCGATGACTTCACTCAGTTTGACTAATCTTCTTCTTTTCTGAGTAGGTTCACTCACCGCTCCAGTCCTCACTGGGGGTTCATTCCTGGCTGAAGGCCTCTTGGCAGGTATGGTCACCCCTCGGCCTTCTTCGAAGGTTGGATCACCTTCTGAGACTTCCCAGTAGGTTTGCTCGGCTCCTCAGACTTCCTAGAGGGTACTCGCCTTCTTCGTAGCTGGTTTCTTCGGCGAGGCCGTAGGGATTTTGCACTTGATTGGCTCGCCGATTTGTTTCTGTATATGCTCCTTCTCAGCCAAAGCGAAGAATTTAGGAAGTTCCTCGGCGAGTTGCTCTTGCTTTTCTGAAAAAATGAGCGACGGAGTAAGCGCGTGTGAACTAAATATTAAAGAAGAGCAGGATAGCGAGAATACCTTGAGTATACTAGGATTGCCAATACTTCGCCCACCATCGTGCGAATAGAGAGTCTGCCTTGGGCAAGCGAGCAGATTAGGCAAAAATTTTCGAGGGAGGGCCTCGTATTTCTTTAACATGTCGAGCAAAAATTCTGCGAACTCGTAACACGTACGCTTTTCCCAAGGTTGATTGCAAGCGTGAGTTAATGGGTAGGGAATTTGCTACACAAACCTAAACTGCGACTGTTGAAGTGAGGAGTGTAGGCTTCTACCCCCATAAACGGTTGACTTAAGGCCGACTTGGGTACAGGCAGTTTGTGAGGATAGGTGAATGCGAACCAACTCTGTGAGTCGAAGCCTTCTAGCTTGGGACCGAAGGCATTTAAATTGGAATTGTTGAGCCTAGACTGGTGGACGAACCATTCGTTATCCGATCTGTGTGGGCGACATCCACCTTTGTTCACTAAGTAGTCGATACAGTTTATGATAGGCACTGGCAGCTCTGAACATTGCCCAAGCTGTTTATTGATATGTGCACGACCGTTAGAGAAATAAACGCGCACCCACTTAGTCAAAAGCCAGTACGGGATGCTCAACAATAAGGGCAGCAGTTTGCTTGTGATACAAGACATGCCGTTATAAAAAGCTGCTAGAATCACTGGGGCAAACGCGATCCGGTAGGCACACCCCACATGGCGCCATTTCGAAAGTGAAGATGTACTTGCCCAGGGGAGTAGGTTGGCTACATGTTTCTTGGAGGGAGTCGCGAAGATGTACTTGCTTAAGAAGTACCAGAAAAAATCAATCAATTTGCCCAAATTAAGTGACTGGCCCAAAGGGATTTTCTCATTCACGTCCTTGGGTTCCAGACTTAAGTAAGAGATGGGACGCTTTCCATCATCTTTTCTAGACCTAAAGCTTGTCATGTGTTCAACGGCCGCGGCACGCAGGTCAGGCATATATTCTATAGGTAGTGATTCCCCTGTTGCTGCTGCGGAGGACAAGATCTGCACATCCAGAAGGGTAACAGACATGAAACCCTCAGGCAATTAGAACTGATTGAAGCAGGGGTTCCACAGGGTCGCGAGCGCCGCGATGAAGCTCCAATCTGGATGGCAGTCCTCTAGTGTCGCGTCGATTACGCCCTTCATGTGCATATGCAAGAGGGTTTGCTGATAGACTGGAAAAAATCGGTTGTGAACCCACTTGTGGTAAGTCGAGGTGGGGTAAGTGTTGTTCTTTGGTCCCTCAGTTTCCTAGTAAAACACTGATTTTAGGCGCTCAATGTCACCTGAGAACAGTAAGCCGGTCTCACACGAGTGAGGAAAGAAATCCTCCATCTCTTCTAGCTTAGAAAGAGGGAGTCGGGACACTGGACCCAGAGTGAACAATCTGTTAACAGGGTGTTCAAGGTTAACTTGTTACTGAGTTTGCTCGTCTAACAGGAGAAGGCCATTGCGAGAGTAGGTTTTGGAGTCGGTATAAAACTCCTCTGCAAGATGTTTAAAATCACCAACAAGAAGGGGAGATTTCATTTTGAAAGTTTCTTGAATATGGGCCCTCATGGTAACGGTGGAATAGGATGAGAAACTTGAGAAAGCTTGAGAGTAAGGAAGAAGACGAAGTGTTTTAGGTAAAGCGGTAAAAAATGAAAAGAGAAAAAGAACCCTGTTTTATAGACAAAGAAGGGAAACTGAACAGTCAAATGAAATGAGGAGTTGCAACTGTGTGCATTTAATGCGGAAGTGATTCGCTAAAATTCAAATTTAAATAACGAATTAAGTGCAGAAAATAAGTCCATGCGCAGAAGATAAACATGCACCAAGGTCGATCAGTACTTCCTCGGACATTTGGTCAATTAAAGGGGGAACGGTTCTCGCGAGAGCGTGTTAATGTCTGGACCTGTAGCGTGAGTTCAGCATATTCCCGCGCGTGGCTGACAACAGATATGACGTGTCTGATGCAGTGATTATTATAGAGAAGAGATATGCTTGGGGAACATAACGAAAAACGGATCTCACATTTAATGAAGATACGAAAAATGCCCAAGAAGAGCGATGATGTGACCCGAAAAGTGCAAGTGGCAGAACCTAGAGGGTTACAATGAGTGCTGACGTGTCCAAACCCTAGGAACACGATTAGAGTGAAGCTAGGCTTCCAAGAGTGAAGAAAGTGATAGGAGACGATACACAACGAAGATTTTAGAGCAGACTGATCAGCCACAACGTAATCTCCAAGGTTTCTCTGCAATTGATGAGTTTTCCTTTATCCTTTTTGTTGTTTTCTCTTTAGTTATAAACTAAACCCTTCAAAACACTTATGTTGAGATGAACCAATTAATTTGTTGGATTTGAGATTGGGCTTTGTTATTATTGATGATTTGTGGATTTGATTGATCTTCAATTATGACTTATTCTTTTTCATTGTTGATTGCTTAAATGGCCACTCGTGATTAACTATTGATTCATATAGGATTAGCGGAGAGATCGAATATACTATTGATCACTCGTAATTGAAATGAGTTGCATGCAAAACAAGAGATATGTCAGCACAAATCCTCCAAATTAAAGTTAAACATAATAGTGTAATTCACAGAGTGATAATGCAATGCTAATGGGTTTAACTTAGAAAGAAATTTCAAGTTAAATTGTTTAAAGTTAGACATTAATTATCTCGAGAGAGGAATTAATATAAATCAAGAATTGTCACGGTCTAATAACAATAATGTAGTAATACAAATACCAAAATTCATAATTAAACAGTCTTTGAGGATTCGATATCTAAGTGCTATATTTAACTAATAAGTTATTATTTCAGTTTCTGATTTCAATTGTAGTAATTAGTCGTTTAAAATTTTAATTAATTTCATTATAATTTGTAGGTTAAATGATAATAATTAATTAGTTAGTACTCTGGTCCTTGTGGAATTGGTACTTGAACTCTTTAAAAGTGATAAATGCACTTGTCTATTGGTAACTTGAATAAATTGTCATCACTCTTCACCTTCATTCTTTCCCAACAACCACAACCTTTACATAAACAAAGGTTAGTTTAGAATGTCTCAGCCATACAATTTTTTCTAAGAAGGCAAATGTGTCCTAAGCAGAGAATCTATAAGAATATTTGTGTTGAATTTCGTGGAAAATTTTTGATGGAAATCGACAGAAAATGAATCACAATTTCAGATGATATTCAACGAAAATATTTCGACGCGTATTGTCAGAATTTTTTTAATAGAAACTACGGACTAAATGCATTGATGATTTAAGACGAATTGTGTCGAGATAAACATATGCTATGCCGAGAAAATTGCATTTGACCTGTGACATCATCTTTCCGATATATTTCGTATAGATTTACCTTTCTGTTGAATTTTGTTCCGCCAAAAGTGCTATGTCAAAATCAATCATTTTTCCAACCAAAGAGTTACATAAGTACGTTGTTATAAAAAATAGTGTAGTAATTGCCAGCAAAATTGCGTTTCCACGATGACAACATCCTTCTATGTATTTGATCTACATTTACCTTTCCCATGAAATTTGTCGAAAATTTACTAACAAATTTTGACTTATAAAAAATGCTCTGTCAGAATTAACCGTAATGTCAAGTTAAGCGTTACACTGGTAAAAAAAATAGTGTAGGAATCTGTTCATAATTTTCAGAATATTAAAGTTTTTGAAACAGTCTTTTACTTGGACAAACAGGGAAAACAAAACCATGATTTACATTTTCACAGTAATGTGGAAGAGAGACGAAAAGAGAGAACAGAGAGTGAAGGAAAAATAAAAAAATATCAGAAGTAACATTAAAAAAAACTTATATACTTCTGAGCATACCAATCGAGAATCCATTATACAATAATGACATTGCCTCCTATTTACTTTATACAATAGTCAGTGGATAAAGATTCAACGGTGATACTGAATTCTCCAATTATCTATCTTCAAAATAACATGAAGAATTGTCACAAATACCAGATTTTTAATGTGGAAATGCTCAGTGATAGCCTATGGGAGCTGGTGACTCTCTCAATTCCTTGCCCTGGAAATGAATATCCTGTCACGACAAATTTAGAGGCAGAGTCAGATAAAAACTATACCATAAAAATGAATTTGTGTGATTAATCTAACACTATAGATAGTTTTAAAGGAAATGAAAGGAAGACTGACTGAAGCAAAATGGTTGACGTCGCGATGATGAGCTTCATCAGCACGGATTACAGTAATAACATCCTCCAAATTGGCATCCTTAGGAAGCCTCCAGTAGTCAATTGCGATAGCAGGAGCTGGAACATTCTCAATTTTGCCATCTTTAATGTCTTTGATGAACTCTGTGTACGAGTGAATAGCTTCCTCTTCCAAGTATCCAACGACTCTGTGGGCGAGTTTTGGCGATAGCAAATAAAGCACAAAGTAGGCATTGAAGAACACGCCCTGCACTGCAAGGACCAGAAATCTTTCGTACCATTTGGGCTGAACCAGTTCCACCATTGTCATCAAATGCATCCTCTCGTTCTCTGCTTCTTCAAGCAGAGCTTTAATCCAACCGCCGCTCTGTTGAAATTTTCGGAGCGATCTCAAATGTAAAAGCATACCTCCTACCATTCCAGGCACAGCAGCTACTGTTTCTAACATCATTGCTCTGCAACCGTAACGCCTCTGCACCACATGTCAGCATACTACTAGCTATAATTACTTGCTTATTAACTACAAACAAGGTAGACGTTGTTAAGAGGAAAGCGTGAGAAATGATAGAGAGAGAGAGAAAGAGAGACCTGGAAGAAAATATCAGTAGGAATACGAAGAGTTTTCACAGTCCTATAAGCAACTTTATCCATAAATGTCTTCGGAACATGGTGCTTGCTCAGATCAATCGACGTGTTCGACTTATACGTCTCCCACGGCTACAAGAGGCAACAAAGCCAATCATGAACATTCATTCTCTTCCAAAAACACCCTCAAAACACATATTTACTTACCATAAAGCAGTTCCAAGGCCACTCTGTTCCATCCTCTCGAGTAATCTTAGGCCTACTTATTCCCCAATAACTTGTCACTGCCCTACTCGCATTGCTCTCGTCTTCATTCTTCTCTTTTTTCTCAGCAACAGCGTTGGTACTCATCATTCTACCAATGTAAAACACCCCATAGGACTCCTCGTTTTGGAAACAAGTTAGTTTCGTAGAGCTCAACGGATTAACGAAGCCGTTTCTTGCTCCGTTTCGAGCTACGACGGAACGGATTACCGACCTAATCATGAAGCGATTCATTTCCGGAATATGTCTGTGTTGTTGTGTGTGGGGGGAGAGGAGTTTTTAATTTTGTGTGTTGGAGCTAACAGCTTTGAACTGTAACTCAACATTCTTGGTCTCCAAGCAAAATCTTGCGGCTCTGAAATTTCCGGATATTCACGGGTGTAATTCGCTGCGGCCTACCTTAGTTTATGGTTGGAGAAGTGATACGTGTCGATGAGTGATTGGGCTTTATTGGATTGAAAGGGTTGGCTGGCGGTGTTTGAAGACGAAAATGCCCTTAGTTGTGATAAAATTATGGAATCTCCAGGAGTTTGGGAAATATGGAGCGGTGAAGTATGGGACACGTGTCACATTCAATTAGTGGTAATAATGAATCGGTGCGGTTCTATAGCGGCGATTTTTTTTAATTATTTTAATTTGACAAACAAGTGGTTTCAAATTAAAAAAAAAAACAAAAAAAGATAAACAAGTAAATAATTGGAAGCTAATATTGATTTTAGAGACACTTTCACATAAATTTATTATTTTATTTTGTATTAATTTTTACGTTTGTTATTTTTATTTAATAAATTTGGCTTATAAATTTTAATTCTCACATGCCAAAATATTTTCATATGTAATCATATCTTGTTGTATTGTTAAATTTTAAATATACATAATATTATTTTTAATTTTATTGATATTATTATTATTTTTTTAGCTGTTCATTATTTTAAATAATTATTATTTTGAATTAATTTTTCAAATATTTTGTTCATAAATAATTCGGACTATCGTTTAGGCCTCCATATATTTATCTTATAATGTAAATTTATTTTAAATAGTAGATTTTTTGTGTATTTTTTGTAATTTTTTTTACATGATAATCATTTGAATTTTAAGGCCTAAATCAAAGTAAAAATATTATTAAGTAAAAATATTATTAATTGTGTTATAGTGTTTTAGAAAAAATTAATAATTATAATATAGGTGGTGATATTGAAAGAATATAGATGTAACAAAGTATTTTGATTTGTAAATACAAGATATAATTATTAAAGTAAGTTATGTGCAACTATATGTCCTATCATAAACACATATAGGTAAATGAATAGTGACGTATTTTGAAACAAATTAACCTCTAAAAAGAGTGTCTGTATAGAAGTTAAGTTAATGACATTTTTTGTGGAATTAAATGGGACAAAAAAACAAGAGATTTATAGTGGTTCGGTCATCAACTCTACAAGCTAAGCTCTACTTATGATTTTCTCAAACTTCCACTATGACTATTTGCAAGGTAAGTGAAAACTTTTCACACTTGAATTTCGGTTTAAATAACCTTACAAATGACTTGATTTACAACTCAAACTGTAACATCCTGAAAATACGTATAAATACAGTATAAATACGTATAAATACAGTATAAATACGTTTAAATACATAAAAATACGTATAAATTTTTCGCGAATTAATTTAATAAATAATTTGGTGAAAGATGGAAAATAATTATAAATTATTTTTTGAAAAAGTTTAAGTTGATCGTGAGAATAAAACGACGACAAAATAAAATAATACGAATGAGGAGTTCAATAAATCTTCGCGTACATTTAAATAAATAATTAATAAGAAATAAATAACGTGAAGATTTAGACAATTATATTTGGGTGTTGAATTTCGAGAATTTCGAAATCGGAAATTTAATTGAAATTGTGGGTAAATAAATTACGGAA
>CANYCX010157523.1:0-18906 GCA_948193385.1 Breynia disticha f. nivosa
TTATATACTCACCCCTTTTGTTTGTTTATATGTTGTGCAGGTATTGCAGGATTTACCGCGAGGAGGAGTTGAGCACAGATTTTACAAATATGGATTCTTATGAAAAGATGTTTAAAGAAATGTATTTATTTTTACATTTCATATTATTGTTTGATAATTCTTTTCTATATCCATGTTTGTTATTGAAAAAGTTTGACAGGTTGGACATATGTTTTTCTTAAATTTATTAGGTTCGAAATTAAAATCAGGACAGGTTTTGAAATACAGGTTTTAATTTTGGGCTTCACATTTAGTGGTATCAGAGCAGGGATTAGATATCCCTGGGAGAGATACAATATCTCTGGAAAGATACATTGTTTTACAAATCTTTTATGAAAGATGTTTTGGAAAACAGTGATTTGATATTTGAAAACCAAGAATGGTTTTGGAAAATTTTTGTGCTCTGACCTCGTGGAATCCTGGCATTGATAAGGTATGATTACTTACTTGTAATCTAAAAGTTTTTGTGAAAAACAATTGCAGGCTAAAGAGCAAGAATGTAATAGGGAAAGATGATAAGTGAAAGGAATCTAAAGATAAGTTGAAAAGAACTTATAAAGATATTCTTATATGCCTTGATTGGTTAGGTTGAATGCTACATATTCTTAACCTAAACCATTTTCCGAAAGGCAATAAATACACTATGTGTATAACAGCTATGTATGCTGATTTTACGAATATGAATTATTATAAAAGTGATAAAATTCATTGATATTGCCGAGCGAAAACTCGTCAGAAAACTATTAGTCGAATATTTCGACGAAATATTAGAGTAAGAAGCTCTGAAAGAAAAGATTCAAAACTTGTATTAAGCAAACTTGCAACTGCCTTTCATAATACAAGTGTATGAAAATGTTCTTATGATATTGGTAGTGAATGAAATAAAACTACCATAAAACAATTAAGTGTGTACAACACACGAATGTGATGAAATGAATGAATTTAAATCATAAGAACAGGGATTGATGGAAAACAAAGAAAAAGAGAAATGTAACTTCTTAAACGAAGTGAAAATGAATTCAAATATACGATATAAATTGTCTAAAAATTATTTCAGCTTCAATAACATGCTTCTCCAATTGAGACACTCTCAACCTTGCCCTATTACAATGACCAGAAGATTGCTTAATATTGTGAAGCAACATGACTGACACTCCAAATTTCAGTGCTGTGATTAGGTAACTTTGAAACTAAAACACATATATTGTTTAAATACTCTAGTGCATATCATCTTCAATTGATTTGAGTCATCATCAACCTTGTAAATATTGTCTGAACTTAGATAATTTATCTCTTCTTCTAGCCAAAAAGACAATATAATCATTAGTTGTGCCTACAATCTCTAAAGTAGGAGTAAGTATGACACATTCTTACAAAAACTTGACATCTCAAGAATTTTCTATCAAATTAGGATAAGTGCTTTTGATAATTGCTCCAATTTAATTATCAGAATCTTTGATTAGAAATATCCTCTCGAATCTTAAAATCAACGGCGTCGTCATTTTGTTCACCAACCATACCATCTCTAATTTTCAGTATCCATTCTAGGAACATTCTCATCTCCTTCCTTTCTTGATTGAAATTACTAAATTGTAATCTCATGTTCCTTGATAATTTCAAGACCTTGCAAAAGTTCCACAATTACAACAAATTAGGAGAAGTACAAACTATTTTTGCCTTATTTTAGAATAATAGGCAATGTCTGTTTGAAGACCCCACCAAAAACAATATCTTTTTCACCAAAGGGTATGGTCATACTATTTTGTCTTGAAAAAATTAACACGTCTTTAAGAGTTCTACCTAATTCTTAAAAATAATGCTTATGCATCATTTGTGTTTCATCCCATATAATAAGTCGAGACTTGGATATTAGGTTAGCTAAATCACTACCTTGTTCAATGTTGCATGTTGAGTCTTCATTAATAACCAACGATATTCAAAATCTTGAATGAGGAGTCCTAACACCAGCTATAAGAAGGCCTGCAATCCCACTTGAAGCAATAGACAATACAATTTCACCTTTAGACCTAAGAGCAGTCATTAATGTTCTCCAAACAAAAGTCTTTTCACTATTTTGGTAACCATAAAAAAAACACCTCCTTCATCATTGATCACATCATTCATGACAATTTCATGTACATTCTTTTGTTTATCATTTAATGCTGGTAGAAGTTTTATGTGTTCTTGCTTCAAAAAAGCTCTATAGTAGTTCAGGTCATCATTTATTGGCCTATTTCTGCTTGCTTCCACCAAGGCTAAATCTAGAAATGCAATGTTGGATAGTTTTTCAAACTCTTACATCTCCTCTTTATTTCTTTTCCATATCAACAAGGGCAAAACCTTTTATCTAAATCGAATTCTCAAATAATAATAATATGTAATAAAACATGTATAACAATATTAAAAAAACAATAATTAAGCAATAATTATAAATTATATCATGTTTTACAGACATTATTAATAATTAAATCCATAATATAATATAATATAATATAATATAATAGAATAGAATAGAATAGAATAGAATAGAATAGAATAGAATAGAATAGAATAGAATAGAATAGAATACAATACAATACAATACAATACAATACAATACAATACAATACAATACAATACAATACAATACAATACAATACAATACAATATAATACAATAGAATATAATATAATGTAATGTAATGTAATGTAATATTAATTTAAACCCATGTTGTTCAAAATTAATCGTTGTTTGTGAAGAACATTTTCTGTTAGAAGATGTCATGTTTTATCTCACACTTCTTCATGCCCTTGTTATGCAGTTTGAGGATAACAATGTTGCAAAAAAAGAATGCAAAATTATTTTAGATCCCCAAAAAGAAGCTTTTTGTATTGCTTCAATGTACTCTTTATTATCATCAAGAATACCTAAAGAGAAACATGCATATTTAAAGGTTGGGTAGATTACTCCACTAATAGTTCTTATATCCTCATAACATGTTTGTCCCTTCACAATATTAAGCAAAAGCCACAGGTAGTATAATTCTCTAACACCAGGTTGCACATGAAAGATTCTCTCTATTCTTAACCTTTTTTCTTTCCGCTTATTGATCCATTATCAAATTCAACTTCCTTCCAAACAAACTTCTAAGGAAATTCAAAATATTTCAATTTTTAGCCTAATTATACTGCTTATTAGCTTCTATCCATTGCATAAAACATCGAACCTTGAATTTCTATTAACAAATTCATCGATCCACTCATCATCATAGAAAATCACAATTTGCTCGTCTGGTAGATGAAAACTTAGTCTTTCAACTGTAGATTCTTCATGATCAATAAGAAAACCAAAAATTCTCCACATAGCCTCACAATGAGAAGCATGCCTACAGTCATAATACATCTTAATTTCATCTAATAACTTTCCATTCTTTCCAGTGTTATTATCTGAATATAGAAAACTTGTGATACAATTATTTCCTCTGCTAACATATTTGAACAAATATTTGATTGCTCTACTATGATTGCACCACTTAACATTAATATGAGCATTAAATTTTAACGATAAATAAGGATTTTGTGGCACCACAAAAGTGTTGTTAAGTGAAATATCTCCTTTATCAATTGTTCTTCCATCATTTTTTTTGATACATAGGATATCCATCCTCATCAATTGTTGTTTCATCAACAAATCTTTTAGAAAAGTGTTTTGTACAATTATCCTCTATCATGCATGGTGAGTTATTTCTAGCTTCACCATATGGACCATGGATCATGAAATTTGATACTGTTTCATATATCTTGAGGCCTACTTCTTGATCACATATTTCATCAGAGATGATTTTATCTATATCTTCACCAGTAGGATGATTATCTTTTGGATGCAAATATAACACTATATGTGCATGTGGAAGACCACTTTTTGAAACTCAATAGTATAGAAAACTGTATGAAACAAAATAAAAAATATCAAATAATCAAATTAAAATTAAATAAAAAACATATTGATAATCAAACAAAATACTATCGCATGAAATAAGAAAATATATCCGCATCTGATGCAACACAACCAAAAAAATTTTCCATTTTTGCATAATGTATAACCTCTTCCAACTTGAATTTGAAAATTCTACACAAAATATTAGGTCTTTCTTTAGCGCTTAGCTATCTTCCGCCGATACGCAAAATACACGTATGAACACTGTATTTCTTTCTTGGTCGGGTTAATACCACAACTCGCTAGGCAAGTGAACCTATTGAACAGTAGTATAACAACCGAAATATCAAGTGTCGATCCAAAGGGACGGATAATTACTAACACTATCAATTGAATCTGTTAACTAATCTAACTAATATGGATTTTTGAATTAAAACTTAATAAATGAAAATAGCATAAACAATTACTAAAATGAGCAAACTGAAGGAAGCGAAATATACGAAAGAGAAATGAACAAATTCAAATGGGAATAAAGTAGATATCTAGATGTAGACTCCTCATAAGATTTCATATGCAAGAAATTTAATTATTTGAGTATCAATGATTATTGGACAGCGGAAATGTCTATTATATATTAAAATATCTCTCGATTAAATTAACAACTAATATTACGTTGATTAGTCAAAATCTCTTTTAAACTAAAATTCCCAATCCAGCATTATCGTTTAGTACATTTCTCTATTAGCTTTACACTAATACAGAAGAGTTATACAATTTTTTCTCTAGAATAACAGGCAACTCCTTTCAGCTATGTGAGACGTAATTCATATGACAATGTCTCAGTCAATCAATGCAAAGTCAATGTTTTTACACAAAGGCAAACATTCATTAATGACATAGCTGAATCTCAATTTATCTCATTAAAAGTAAGTCAAACAATCAAGTCACAACACATAATCCTTTAAAGGACTATTTTTGCATGATTTTAATTCTTGATGCGATAGTCTATATTGTTTATGATTCGACATAGATTTGCGGATAGGTTGTCAATGATTCAGGAGAGAATTGGGCTTGAAAAGTGCCAACACACCCGAGGTGCTAAACAACACGGGTCTTGTTGGTTACCATTAAGGCCCGACATCCAAACAACCTATTTAATAGAGCACGTGGGTGTGATAAATATTTGGAAATCAGCACGGGTTGTGCTATGAAGCACGACAATGATGCTAAATTAGTTTTGGCACGAAACGTGTTCTTTACGTATTGATACCATGCCATTTAATTAAAAACATAGAGCTCGACCTTTGCCATTCTCAGCATGCCCGTATCAAACAATGAAACAATCGGTTCTTCGATAAAGAGGACAATTTTGAGGGTTTTAAAAGAGATTAGATGAGATTAGATACATTCACGCATTAGTACAAGAGTAGAATAGTTCTTAGGGTTCTAGTTTAATTTTCATGCTCTTTAATGATTTCAACATCTCCTTAGCATTAGATTTCAATTTTGCACTTTCAATTTTAATCTCAATCAAAATTATCTTTACCTTTTCTATATTTTAATTATGTTTCCAATCAATTTTTGATTCCTTTTATGTTTTCTTGTAGGTAGTGATTGGGTTTTTGTGCAGGATCGCTTAGGATGGTTCCCGCTCATAATTTTCATGCTTTCCTTTATGTTTCTTGCACATTTACTTTCAGTTCTTCTCCCTCCTCTCGGCTCATCAATTTTTTTTCTCTTTTTACTAGTTGCTCTAACTGCCACTATTGGCACTAACAAGAGAGAAGCCACTTGAGGTAGGAAGTTGCTGGTTTCTCTCATGCAGTGGCTGGTAAGGAGGATTTCTGTTAAGAGGAGGGTTTTTGGAAGGAGTGTGATGGAAGGAAGAAGATGAATACTAAGATGGCTAGTGTGAAGCATATAAAGGATGATAGGATGACTGGTACAAAGACTACAAATGTAAAAAGAAGGTTAATGATGGGAATAAGATGGCTAGTGTGAATGAGCATGTGAATGTGTCTAGGCAAGCGGATATAAAATGGTGGTCTCTGATCAATGTACTCCACTCTCTCCATCGGTGGCTCAAAGAATAAGCATAAGGTGAATCGTCATATGAGTATGATGTGTAGTAGCAGGTCTCTGTAGAGTGACCACCACCATAAGTAATGTAGTGAACAAGTTTTAGAATTGGAGGTCCACTGATAGCTTGCTCCTTAATTAACCTAATGAGCTCCTCGATCTGCTTTCTCTAGACCATCATTTGCGCCTTGAGAGATATGACATGGTCCACCTGAAGTGTAGCAAAAGGCTAAGAACGTTGAATTCTCGTAACTCTATCAACTCTGTCGCTCCAAACATAGCTATTTAACGCTATTTCCTTGATAAGTGCCATGTACTCCTCCAGACTCTTATGCAGTTTGGATCCACAAGAAGCTGAATCCAGAGCTTGCATTGTTTCTGGTGTAAGCCCATTGTAGAAGGTCTCTACCTACAACCACGACTCAAACCCGTCCTGTGGGCATCAACGAAGGAGTTCTTTAAAGCGCTCCCACGTCTCTTTTAAACTCTCCTGCACGTATTAACTGAACTTCATAATCTCTGTATATAATTATACTGACCATGTTGGTGGGAAGTAGTTCTCGTAAAATTGATGGCACAGTTAGTCCCACGTCTCGATCGATCCTGATGGAAGACTACAAAACCACGAACGTGCGTCGTCCTGAAGCAAAAAAGGAAAGAGAAGATGTCATTTTCCTTCCTCAGACACGCCATTGATCTTAAACATATCCAAGATCTTCGAGAAGCTTGCCATATGAGAATTTGGATCCTTATACGGTTCCCGTAGAACTGAACCTGAATCTTAACCATCTGTATTATCTACAGCTTAATCTCTTAATTATTTGTAGCTATCCTAGGTTACCTGACTCTTAATCTCTTAATATGTTAATCACCTGACCTATCCCATAAATGGGAAGTCTGGCGTAATCCATAATGGTACGCAGTTGGTGAAGATACGCACCTCGAATTCCTGGATTGTCTACCATCTCGATACCTCTACCACACTTGCGTGAATGTGCGGCTGAATTCAAACTGCTAAAAGACTCTACGGAATCTGCACAATTTGCTACTAGTAGCTACTTTCTGTGATTATTTTGTCCTGCTTCTCGTACGATTGTGCATACACTGCTACAAGAAACTAGACAAAAAACTCAGCAACCAACAATAACAAAAAAGAATATGAAAAGCAAAACTAAACAAAGTAAAACAAATATATACAATGAACAAAACATAAATAGAAAACAAACAGAAACACATAAGAAACATAACGAAAATAGACAAAACAAATCAACACTCAAAATCAATAAGCAAAAATAAAAAATAAGAATAAGCAAAGAAACAATAAAAAGAAACACACTAAAAATGACAAGAACAAAATACGAAAAGAACAAAACAAGCAAACATTGCAAAAAATAAAGAACTAAAAGTAAATGGGGAAGAAACATAAAGGAAATCATGGAAATTGTAAGCAGAAGCCATCACGAGCCCATATAAAGCAATACCTAAATGAAACCTACAAGAAAACACAAAAGGAATCAATAAAACACAGGAATGTAAATGTAAACTTGGCTGAGATGTAAAATCAATTGCTGGACACTAAAATCTATGAGTAAAGCAACATGGAAATCATAAAGTGGCATGGAAATTAATCTAAACCCTAAGAATCAACTACTATACTAATCTAATTCCTAATCTCTAATACCTATAACTAATCTCCTCCCCTTAAAAGCCTCGAACGTCCCCTTTTATCGAAGAAGAATAGACTGTTCCATTGCATGACACGGGCTGCTGACAATGGCACAGGTTGTGCACTGTGGTTTCAATCAAATGACCCAATATCAACACTTGTAAAACAAGTTTCGTGCTAAAGTTAATGCAACACGGTGGTCATACTATATAACACGATCCATAATGATCCCTAATTCTTCAGCACGCTCTCGTGCTCTCACAAATGGGCAGTGTGTGGATTATAGGCTTGAATGGTGACCAACACGACTGATGCTATTTAGCACCAATAGCGTGTTGGCACCTTTCAAGACCAATTCTCTCCCAAATTAATGCCAACCTACCTGAAAATCTATCTTAAATCATAATCGATAAACACTATCACATCAAGAATCAAAATCATGCAAAAATAGTCGATAATCTATAAAGATATGAACAATTCTATGCGTAAAATCTCATTTGAAATTAAGAAGAATTTTTAATCAAAAACAGTTTTAAATGCAATTTTTAGAGGAAACTACGCCAAGATGCGCGCCTAATACACAACTATGGTGTGAAAAATACACATATATTGTGCTCGCATCAGTCGTACGGCTCAGTACGTGGGTTACTGAGCCACTATAATGCAGAATTTTACTTCAAATTCATCCACTTAAAAATCTAGGAAATCATCACCAAATATCACATAAACACTTAGAACTCAAGATCATCTTCCCAAATCAACATTCTTATAGGTCATATCCACCATAAAGAAATTAATCCTATCAAACAAGATCAAAATAAAGGCAAAGACAACTATTCACACATGTACAAACATGCTTCTTTTTTGGTCGAAAGCTCGACCAATAGCTAAGCTCACAGTTAATAAAATTGATAAGAGGTCTATTGTCATCCTTCTCTTCTGAGATACTCTTATAAAATCTTGAATAACCAATCTTTATCCTTAGTTAGTAAATGGATCTCACCAAGAAAATTGTGCAGTAAGGATATTAACAACTCCAAAGTAAGAATGTCAAACTACTCTTGGCTGTCTGAAGCAAATTGGAGAATAACTCCATGCAAACTCAATCCTTAATCCAACACAAAGGTATTGGCTAGAAAAGCCAAATGGCGGGATCGGTCATCAGTCCCTACATCTCTTTCCAAGTATAGTGCACAAACATTCGACAGAAGCTCCTTGTATCTCATACCTTGTTGCAATCCAAAATTAAAGGTCGATAAAATAAATGAAACAAGTGTACGATGCTCAAATTCTCTTGTACATGATCCTAACTAAGGGAAGATGTAAGTAACTACCTTATCATCCACTCCCAGAGTGAGCTGACCATTTTTAACATCCAACAAATCCTGTGCTTTCACTAGGAAAGGTCTCCCAAGTATCAATGAATGCTCCTCACTCTGGCAGTCTACTATTATAAAATTAACCCAGAAAACAAGGTTGGTAACTCGTAGAAACACATCCCTTACAATCCCTTTAGCCAAAATAACAGACTTCTCTACCAGCTGAAGGGGAGTAATAAACTCTTAAATTTCAACACCCTCTAACTGTCAAACAAGCTTAATATGACATAATATTATTGCTCAACCCATTCTTAACCAGCAATTTTCAACTGAACATCTTGTTTAAATAGCTAGGAATAGAGAAATTCCTTGGATTACGTAACTTCACTGCGATCAGAGGAGTATCAACAAAATTTCTTGAAACTCGGATGATAGTGCTTTCATCCTCCACAATCTACTAGGATGCTACTGCTACAACATCTTTCTAGCAGAGTATGCATTATCAATGCTCATCTCCTCCTCTACCCCCACCACAGAATGGTATGGGGTGGGCATATTCTCGTATGGCAGAATAACAACACTCACTTTTCTTTAGGGTTCTTTTTAGTACTACTAGGTAGTGAACCCTATGGCCTAGCACCGAGCTATTTTGCCATTTGACTCATTTAGAACTCGAGATTCTTGAGTGTGGTTTGTAAATCTCTATTCTAGCATTTTAATTCCTTTCCCTCTTCTCGACTCATCAACCCCTTATCTTCTTTCTGCTAATTGCTCGAATTGCCACCACTAACACTGATAGGAGAGAAAGCACTAGAGGTAGGAAATTACTAGTTTCTCACATGTGGTAGCTAGTAAATAGGGTTTTTATGAGAAAGAGCTGGTCTAGGAGGAGTGTGATGAAAAAATAAAGACGAGCACTGATGGGATTCATATGAAGGGTATGAAGGATGGTAAGAAGACTGTGAATGTGAATAAGATGGTTGATGGGAGTAGGAAGGATGATATGAATGAGTTGGCTAAAAATTTTTAGGTGGGTTTGGTTGAAATGATGGTCTCTGATCAATATCATCCACCTTCTCTATGGGTGGGCTCGAAGAATATATATAAGACGAATCATCATAAGAGTGAGACATGTAGTGGCAGGTATGTAGTGGCGATCTTTGTTGAGTGACCACTACCACACGTCACACAATGAATAGGTTTAGGAATTGGACATCCACTAATAGCTTACTCCTTAAATAACCTACTAAGCTCCTTGATCTATTTCTCTAGACCATTATTTGCACCTTAGGTGATGTAATATGGTCCACCTACAGTGTTGTGGATGGCTACGGAAGCTAAGGTCTCATAGTTCTATTGACTTTGTCTCTCCAAGCATACCTATTAAACACCATTTCCTCGATCAACCTATATACTCCTCTGGGCTCTTATGCAGTTTGGATCCACGATAAGCTAAATCTAAAGCTTCTTTTATTTCTAAAGTGAGCCCATTTTATAATGTCTCCACCTGCAACCATAATTCCAGCCCTTGGTGTGGACATCTACGGAGAAGTTCCTTAAAGTGCTCTCATTTCTCTCCCAAAATTTCCTGCGCATACTGCATGAACTTCGTGATCTTTACTCGTAAATGTGTTGATCTCATAGGTGGGAAGTATTTTTTATAGAAGCAATGACACAACTGGTCCCACGTCTCAACTGTATTAGTCAGAAGACTATGAAACCATGAATTCTTGTCGTCCAGAAGCAAGAAAGGAAAAAGTATAAGTCACTTTGCATCCTTAGACAGACCATTAATCTTGAACATGCCTAAGTTCTCCAGAAAGCTTGCCATACGAGAATTTGCATCCTATTTCCCTCCAAACTGTACTTGACTCTAGACCATCTAGATAATCTGCGGTTTAATCTCGGAATTATTGGCAGTTATCTAAAGTTTAGCCTGACTCATCCTATAAATGGGTAGTCTGGCCATGATGGTACGAGGTTAGCAAAGGTGCACACCTGGTTTTCTGGATTATCTGTCATATTCTCACTTGTACTGCTCTGAGTAGATTGTGTCCCTAAATTCAAACTGCTGGAAGGGTCCAATGGAATCCATGATCGTTCACCACTGAACGGCCACCCAAATGACCATAGGCCATTCCTATGACCATTCGGGCTAGCAGACTCTTAATTAAAACTTGAGTTTTATAAAGAAAAGAGAGAACCCCATGCTTAGAATTGTAAGCAATTGAGTGGGCTTTATATTGAGGTAGTTGACATGTGCGATTGAAATAATGGTATCTTTGGATACTTGAATTTGTGTTTATGAATTTGCATGAAGTTAAATGGTCAATGTGCTATACATGTGTTTCTTGATCATGTATGTCTGGTTATATGTCTTAAGAAAAGATATAGATTAATGTGAAGGGTGTTGTAATGGAATGTGTATGACTAATGGTGAATGGTTTTGTGAGATGATGGAATGATTGTTTGCAAATGTGTATGAATGGAAATTAATTGATAATGGCATGCTTAGAGCGGAGATAACATGTGTGTTATTTGGAAAAAGAGTGTCCTAAATGTGTGTATTGAGTTGTTAAAATGTTTAAGTGCTTGAATGGCCGTGTAATCTGTCCAGTAGGTGTGAATGGCCAGGGGAACGGCCAAGCTAGCCTTTTCCCATGGCCGTTCCCTATGTAAGTTGGCCCAGGCAAGGCCGAACGACCAGGGTGAACGGCCAGGCTGGCCGTTTCCCTTGGCTATTTCCCTTGTTCCGCATGCTTAAAAATTATTAAATAAGAAGTGTGGATTTAAGACTAGTCCTTTATCAATTAAAAACACTTAAAGATTTGCATTTGATAACATTAAGGTGTCATATGAATGTTTCGATATGCATGAAAAGGATTTATGAATTAAGTGGTGTAATGGAATATGAATGTTTGGGTATGCAATGTATGAACGATGTGTAAATGTGTATGGGCAATCATGAAGCTTATAATAATATTACTTGAGCATGTTGACTTAAGTATGATATGGATGAATTGTGGTGAAATGTAAGGTGTGTTATGATTTATGAGATGTGTAAGTAAGCGTGATGCTGTTTATAAATAAATAAAGGCTTGCTTGACATCATTTATGCAAGATGCTCATTTATGATTATGTGTATGGCTAGAGGCTTTCGGAAAATGGATTGCATCGCATTCATTTCACTTCACGTGGCAATGCGTGAGCATCATTGCATGAAATTCTTGATATAAGAGAGGTTTGACCCAACATGTGTAAAGATGAGTGAAGTCTCTCTTTACGAGAAAACAAGGGGTTTGGCCCAATATGATCGAGGATGAGTGAAGTCTCTCCTTATATGAAAACAAGAGGTTTGGCCCAATATGCGCAAGAGAGAGAAGTCTCTCTATAAGTATGGAAATTAGCAGAGATTGAGTGAAGTCTCTCTCTGGCTAAGTTTAAGATAGTAGAGATCGAGTGAAGTCTCTCTCTGACTGTGTTTGAGGCTTCGGAGCACATCATTTGTGTGCAAAAAATGCATTAGCATTCATCACATTTATTATGCATACTTGATATCGATTTCATGGAAATGAACGTGTATGGATTTTGGTTATGATATGTGTTTAGTTTGTGATTTTGTAATGAGAGTACTTGTGTTTATTATGTGAATGGAGTATATGTTAAATTGGTATGCTTAAGGCATGAATGATTATATGAGTTATTGCGATTGAATGTGGAATGATAGTATGTTGAGTTGTTTGATACAATAAGGGTGTGTGTGGTTATACTATGTAAGATATGGTTAAACGAAAACTAAAATGGTTTCTTATGAACATGGATGAAAATGAGTAGTAAGATGATTTGATTATGCTTTTGTTGTTTGTATGGTAGATTTATGGATGTGGTTATAAATGGATGTTTTATAAGGATCTTGCGAAATGATCAGAATGTTGTTTGCTTTTGATAGGCTAATTGATATATTGTGTGAGAATTGATGATTATAATTTGGGTATAATTGTAATTGTGTGGAGGTTAGGCCGTGTTAGGCCAAAGGTTCCCCTGCGCATTCAACTTAACAACTATAGGGGTTCACTTACTGAGTATTTCTATATACTCACCCTTGTTTTGCTGTGTATATATGTGCAGAGTAACAGGTATCAAAGACGGGACAACATTTCGACAGGGCCAGCGGTGCGATACTTTTGAAGGGTCGAGCTCCTAGGTTTTTTGGTTATGTTGTTTATATGCCTGTACAACTATGACATTTGTGAGAATTTTAAACATGACATGTAAAACGTTTTCCCTTGCTTCTGCATTTTGAAATATATTTGTGATGATCCACTCTGGTCTGTATTTTATGTTTTGTAAAAGTATGTTTCCATTTTCTCTCTACTATAACTTATGTTTTTTAAAAAATAGGGTGATATTTTAGGTTTATTCAAAAATGAGTTTTACGAAAATTGGCGTCACATTTAGTGGTATCAGAGCAGGGATTAGATTCCATGCGGACTGTGCTGGAAAATGTTTTCATTGCATCAGTGTGTGTGCAAATAAGATTTTGGAAATGGTGAGTTCTTAATGTTGGAGCTAGTCGACCATGTATCGCACGAGGCCACCGAGTCCCGAGAGCCTGTGCTGGGGCAGGAATCCTCTCCCGGGCACGGTGAGTATAAGTAAGAATTGGATAAAGTGCTATTATTAGCAATTATATTGTAATTGTGTCTGTGTAAAATGAGTGAAATTGTGCATAATATGTGCATGTGTGAATATGAACTTGATATATGATACAGTGCATGAGACTGATATAATTGATATGTGTTGAGAAAGATAAAAAGGTTAAAGATATATAATGTCTTGTATGCACTTATTAATGTAGAGTGAGTACATACCCTCCTGTAAATGGTTAAGTTGCAAATACTAGAGCCTCCCTAAAAGAGCATAAGAAGGCAAGGAAAGTAAGAACAGAATTTGCTAAAAGGGATGCCTAAAATTGGTTGCTAAATTGTAGGAGCAGAGGAGATGAAAATGCAGAAAAGTTTAGGAAACATGCTTATATAATTGTTATGTCAAAAGTTAAAAGAATGTTTGATACTATATGACTTATGGTTGAGTGAGTTAACAAAAGTTCGAAATAAATAGAAACAACTATCTTATAATCATAATGTAAACGAACCAATTACGAATGAAATTGTGTATGGAAAATGAGTTTATATGCCTGTACAACTATGACATTTGTGAGAATTTCAAACATGGCTTGTGAAACATTTTCCCTTGCTTATGCGTTTTGAAATATATTTGTGATGATCCACTCTGGTCTGTATTTTATGTTTTGTAAAACTATGTTTCCATTTTCTCTCTACTATAACTTATGTTTTAAAAAAAAATAGGGTGATATTCTAGGTTTATTCAAAAATGAGTTTTACAGAAATTAGCGTCATACAATCCATACTGAATCACCAAACTAGGCATGCTGGCAATGTTCGTGCCCATTTCTCTCTAGAAGCACTACAAACTTGTCCAAAAATCTGCCTTAAGTCATCATGAATATAGGCTATTGATTCTAGAATAAAAAATCATGTAAAAACAATCAACAATCTATGAAGATACGACTATTCTGTGCGAAAGTATCACATTCAAAATATTTGAGATTTTTCTATTAATTACAATTTTAAATGTGATCTTTAGGGAGAATTTAGCTAAGATGAACACGAATATACAACTTTGGTATTAAAATTACGCTGATATTATGTGCGCATCAATGAAGTAAAAGCTCCCATAAAAAAGTCATGTTATAATTTGCACCAATTACAATCACCTAGTCACATGCACCATTGGTTATACCAACAGTCAACACTTCATTACTCTCCCCTTCATTAGAACTCTCCTGCAATGCCACAGAACCACTCTGAACAACATTTCCTCTAACCCCTATCTATTTCTCCTATAAGGACAATACTTCATTACATGTCCATACTTGTTGCAATTTTAACACATCAATTTGTTTTGTTTTTCTTCTTTCTGCCCTTTGAATTGTTAAACTAGAACTTCTAATGTCTCGCCCATAACTAAAACCTATTTTTTTTTAATTCTTTAGACAACAAAGCTTCTTTAAAATCACTTTTAGAAATTTTATTCCTAACATACATGATAGTATGCACAAAACTCTCATAAGACTGAGACAAAGAATACAATAAAAACATAGCTTGATCCTCATCAGCGATCATGACCCCAACACCTTTCAAAAAATCTTGTAGATGAAAGGATGGAAAATATGGTAAAAACACTCTTGGTGACACCATAATGGACTTCCTGTACCACGTCCAAAGATTGTGAGCAGTAATCTTGGTGATACCGTGGTAATGTTGGGCTTAACCCAGTTTGAGGACGATGAAGAGTGAAGAGTTATATTGTCTTTGTCTGTAGAAATTGCAAAAAATTATAGATGGGTATGAGCTCTTGGGTTAATGACATTAGCATTCTAAGTTATCCATAGAAAATTCTATAGTACTGAAAAGTGATTTTCGTTGGAGAGGGAGCAGGTGTTAGCCTAATATGGAAGGGATTCTCATAAACGTCTTTTTACACATATATTTAATACCTATTTTTACGACATTTATGATATTTTTGGTTAACTATTAACAATATTCTGCATTATCTGTGTAATTTATGTGCCTTGAGGTTACTAGTAGAACATTGAGCGAAAAAGGAAAAATTTGGATCAAAACAGAGCGAATTAACGAGAAAAGTGCAAACAGTGGAGAACAACTTAGAGAATGGTTTACTTAAACCGTTTGGCATTCTGTTTCACTTACAGAGTCTTTTCACGAGTCTAGAATGGTCTAGGGAATGGTTTACCTAAACCGTTTCAAGCTTACAGGAGTTTTTGAAGAACCAAAAATGATTTTTGAAACGGTTTATGCAAACCGCTCCCAAACCATTTCGAACTTACTGTGCGTGAAATAGGGTTGACAAAAAGGGTTTTGGAAGTAGGAAAGGGATATAGACATTACGAGCCATCATCCATCAACCAGAGGTACAGGGCATTCATTGTAGAGCGAAGATCGAAGAATCGATCCGAATTTTCACCAAAGCATTATAGATTACAAATTTGTAACTTGTGTAAGAGATTCATGAGTTATCTGTCTGCTATTTAGTTTTCTATTGTTTTAGGTGTTTGTTTTGAGTGTGTTATGAACTAATCCTTCCATGGATATCTAGAGTAGAGGAGTCCTAGGATGGATTTTATGTTATGACTTGATTATTGTTGAATTTAATGAGATATTGTGGTTCAATTGTGTGGTTTGAATGAGTTTTATGACTTTACATTGATAGGTTGAGAAATCATCTTGCAAACCTAGTCTTCTATAATTGAAAGGAGTTGCCTGTAATCCTAGAGATAGAATTACAGAGCTCCCTCGTATTGGTGTAATGTGAATAGAGGAATGTATGAAACATAATGCTATGTTAGGGGTTTTAGTTTAAAAGAGATTTTAACTAATCAACCTAATCTTAGATGTTAACTCAATTGAGAGATACTTTAGCATAAATTAGACATTGTCGCGGTCCAGTGTCTAAACTATTGTTTGAGAGGTATACTTCCCTTGCGAGCCGTGGTTTTAGTACCTCTCATTCGTATCAAGTTTTTGGAGCCGTTGCTGGGGACGACTCAATGTTAAAAACTCAATTTAATTATTACTCTAATCATTTTCTTTTATTTTTCTTTTCTATTCTTTTCTGTGATTTATTTTCTTTCACTGGATTTTACTCTTGGTTGTGTGTTCTGTTGACTGTCTCATATGTTCACAGGTGGTTTATGAACAGGAGTGATAATTGTAACCTTGTCAAAACAGATCCTGTAATTGAACGCACAGTCCTCCTTCTACATCACGAACAACTATTGAAGGAATCCACAATTGATCTCAAAAGCTAAAGTGATTCATGTTCAGATTACTCTGTAACTCCAGCCATGAAGGACTAAAATCCAAGGACCATGTTCGACTATACTCGGTCGGACATGATAGGAACAACATCTATCATAGTTAGACCAACCGTGGCGGCTAACATCTTTGAGATCAAGCCAAATATCATCCAAATGGTCCTACATTATGTTCAGTTTGATGGTTGGACGAAGGCCCTATGCTCATCTCTCAAAATTTCTGGAGATCTGTGATACTTTCAAGATTAACAGGGTTTCTAACGATGCCATCAAACTCAGTCTGTTCCCTTTCTCTTTGAGGGCACTCATAAAACAGTGGCTAAACTCTTTGCCACGAGGATCTATAGACACTTAGGATGTGTTGGCTAAATGATTCTTGGCCAAATATTTTCCACGTACCAATACAGCTAAATTGAGGAATGACATCTCCTCCTACGCTCAACTGGAGTTAGAGACTTTATATGATACATGGGAGAGATTCAAGGATCTGCTTCGAAGATGCCCACATGACGGTCTGCCCACTTGAATGCAGGTTCAAACTTTCTTCGATGGTTTGAACTTGAGAACTAGACAATCTATAGATGCACCAGCTGGTTGGACATTCAATAGTAAGCTGGTCCATACTGTGGATAGTTAGGATCATACTATGTATGTCTTGATCCTACACGTGATAACTGTACTGTAGGGTCCGCTGCTCCCTCTCTCTGTAAGATGTCTGGGCTCTGACATATATATAAAACAAAATGAAACTAATTAAGCACACATTTCATACAATAATGATGCAAATGCAATCACAAATCGTATATCAATAACATATATAGGGATCATATCCCTACTCTAATAGCAAATTAAAACATCCTATACTTATTACCGTATTAATCATTTAATAATAACTCTTCTTACTATATAAGTTCGTAATCTTTAAAAACTTTTCTAATCAAACTCATACCATTCATTATCATTAACCATCATTCTTCATACATACAAATATGTCGTATATTCAGTTTATAGTTACTCCGTTATACTCTTAGAATATCGATCATAATAGTTAACACATCCATGGATTAAAATTTATGATAAACTAATACGTCCTTATATTCTTTAATATGCAATTTCATACTTTACGTAGAACTGCTATATAATAGCTATAATTTGGATATATCCATAATACAAAGTCCATTCCTGCAAAAACAATTTAAACACAATAATAACTCTCCTATCAACATATTGAGCAACATACACCTCAACAATTAATTGAATCTCAAACAACAACAACAACCTCAGATATATACACACATATTTATATTTAACATCAATCTCAATAAACAAGTATATACATCAATCCATCACAAAACTATCGTATGTGCAAGAAAAGCATGCAACATCACTCAAAACATCCTAAGCCCAACTTTAATGTGTAACTCCCCAAAAATTTAATAAAAATATCCCGAAAAATGACTTAAAGTTAGTGAAATACTGAAAAAAATGGTTTGAAACGGCCTTGGAAATGGCCATAGCAAATCGTTTCCATAGTCGTTCTCAATTGCTGATAGAATGCATTTTGTACTGAAACTTAAGGGAGAACCATCACCAGAACGACCTGTGGCCCTTTCAGAGGCCATTTGGTCTGACGAAAATGTGTATTTTAAGTGATTTAAGCCACTCAAACCGATGCAAAAATAGAGCCTAACATTTGCTTACTTTGAATAAAACCTTAAATTTGCAAATAAGAGACATTTTAGGAAGGAAGCTACTTAATTTTCTTGCAAAATCATCAAGGTAAGCATTTTGGGTTATTTTGCTAGTTTTCATGAAGATTTGAAGTTGTGGAGATTTAGGTTTAATGAGTTTAAGACTAAATTGAGATTGGAAATCATGTAATTATTTGATTTGAACTTGATTAACACCAAGTTTAAGAGTTAGAACATGTAAATCATGTTTTGGTGAAAGTTAGTAAGATTTTTCATAAG
>CANYCX010157627.1:0-14841 GCA_948193385.1 Breynia disticha f. nivosa
TATATATATATATATATATATAGAATTTTCTCTCTCTTCATCAACTATTTAAAAAATTTAAAAATATTGGAAATTATGTTTTAAAAATTTAAGTTTCACAGTCAATTCCTTCAAATCGCTTATGCTTCTACTTGTAGTTCATAATATACCCAATCATACTCATACTTTTCAACTTTTTACAGTCACATGAGGCGTATGTCAAAGCATACCAGAACTTACAATATAAGTCATAATGAATTCAGGTATAAAGATACAAATTTGACATTGCAAGAGATATTTTATGCTCAGCATTCTCATCAATGATCTCTTTTTAAATATAATTTTCCCAATTCTATATCTATGATCTTTGTTAAATCTCCCATATTTGTGACCTATAGAACACTGCAATTTATCTATATATTATATGTATTTTCAAGTTTCTACGTAGGTTGAAGAACATTGTTGGTAAAAAACACGCATTGAAGGTTCCATATGTAATGCAAATATTGTGCAAGAGAAATCCACTTTTTCCTTATCTTATTTCAACAATCACAAAATGAGTAATCAAATGACTCGTAATAGTGTAGCTGACAACATTAGAGAAAGTGTATATCCGAACAATTTATTTATTTTTACATATCCTGCATGTACACATGGTATACATATTCGAAGAAGTCTAATCAATGAGAAGCACCACTTGATACAAACTTACATCGTATTAAAATGCAAACAATTTGAGCCTTAAGTATGTTCGCATATATATTTCAATTATATGATTATATATATTTAAGTAATTAATTAATATGTGCATAACATGAAGTTCTTCAAATTTTTTGCAGATATTTTTTGGCATATATTGTATTTGTACGACCTGCCCATACAAACATCAGTGAAGAAGAAGAAGAACAACAACAAATTATTTTGGACTTATAGTTTCATTAATGTATACACTCTTTCATAAGAAATGTTTTTATAATTTTGCATATATTAATCATATATATGTGTGTGTGTGTGTGTGTGTGTGTATACACACACACACACCAACTACTATCCATACATTATATTTCTTTAATTAATTAATTGAATGTCTTTTTAATTAACAGCAGGTCAATACCCCATTAACATGTACCATTACAAGTGATCATATCATTGCATTAGCACGAGGCCTGGACGGATTGTGAACACATATCCTTCATACATGGTTAATGGAGATTTCACACCAAAGCACATTCAGTAACTAGAGGTATAGACTGTAGTAACATTTGCGTATTGGAGAAACACTTTTGGAAATGAGGAGGAAGATTACTACGACGTATTGGATGAAATAATTAAGCTTAATTACATACCGCCAACATTGAAAGGCACAATTATCTTCCACGTATACACTAAATTATTTAGTGTCCACGTGGACGCTAAATAATTTAACGTCAAGAGTTTTGCTATCCAAATTTAGCATCCAACTTCAAACGTCCAAATTCCTGTACTTAGCTTCCAAAATTTTAGATGCTAAATACTCAGATTTTTGTAGTGTGTGGTTTGATAAAGAATGCCATTGGAACCTGGGAAGTTAGTCATGATATGGGAAGTATGTGTTGTGCTATTATATATGCGAAGAACCATAATATGAGTTGAAAACTAATTAATAATCATAACATGAAACTCTTTAAAAGTCATGTAGAGATTACTCTTTGATTTTAGCAAACAAACCCAATTAACCTTGGATAAATCATCAATAAAGGTTATAAAATAGTTGAAATTATCAATGGAATTAAGCACAAGACCCCATGCATCAAAGTGTACCAATTTAAAGGGAGATGAAGTTTTAGACATTGATAAACTAAAAAGAGGTCTAGAAGACTTTGAATTGTGATAAACCCCACAATTATGATCTTTCTTAGGTATGTTAAGAAGGAGTTTTGAATAGACAGAATTTGAGGTATGAGCAAGACGATGGCCCCACAAACGTTGATGACTAACTGGATTTGTAAGTGCTTAAAGAGCTTTAGGAACTTGATAGTTTGGAATAACATAGTAGAGTGAAATTAAAAAACTTCACCAATCATCTATTTCATGACTCTGTCCTGACACCACCTTAAAAGGAGTGATTAAAACTTCAAAGTTAAGATTTTGAATTAATTTCCTAACAGAAAGCAACTGAAATAGAAAAGAAGGTACATAAAAAAAATCAGAATCTATGAAACTAGAAAGAAGTTTCATTTTTCCCTTTCCTTTGATTTGAAAATTTGGACCATTAGCAATAGACAAAATAGAAGAGATTGCATGAAAATCACATAAGGTTTCAAGTTTATTTGTCATGTGATCAAAGGCACCAGAGTCTATAACCAATAAATTATTTGTTAAACTAATTTTCAAGGTAGGAACAAAGGCAGATATATACCTTGGCTATGCTCATGATTGACATCAATAAGAAATCTAGAATATTTTCTCAACAGTACTGTTGAATTATTATGGCCATTTTCTTTTCCTTGGAGGTTTTCCTAACTTGCTTTTCATATAAAAACTTACAAATTCATTATGTAATGCAACATGATTAGATGAGAAAGATTCAATAGTATGAGTCTAACCGAGTCAAAACAAGCCAAAAATAGACAAGAAAGGGACCATTATGACCCTGGCACGACCCTTTATGGGTCATGCTAGTTTTCTAAAAATGAAATCAACATGCATATCGGCAAAAGACCGAAGTTAGGCTTCACGCTGACTTTGCAGAGTTCGAGGTAAGTGTCATTTACACTTACCATTGTAGGTTTTGTATTTGTATGGTTAAACATACAAGGAAATTGATACATTCGTTTTGAATGGTAGCTTGAAATGTGTCTTTAAAAGAACTTGATGAAAATGTAGTGTTTGTTTGTGATAATGAGCATGTGAGTTTTTTTTGTGATAGTTTAATCTTGGATTTATGAGAATGTTAGCTGTGGATTATACCTTTATGATATAATCTTATATTATATGTGTATGTGAAGTTGTGATCATATATGAATTATGATTTAGCTATATGGCATGATTATGCCTTTGATGATGATTTTATATAGGTGATCATTATGTGAGCTTGATTTATGTTATATGAATATTCATGTGAGATATGAGAATTATGCTTTGGATTGATATCTATATTATGTTCATGCAAAAAATAGTTTGTGTGAAAGGTATAATATGCATTTGATTTGATAAATTTGAGCTTATGAAGGCATGTTTACAAGTTAATGATATTATACTATGGTTTAATTGTGTATTGATGATGATCTTTGCTATGCTCTTATAAACTATGAATATGGAAAGTATGCGTATGTTTTTTATAATGATAATTAATCTATGCAATGTTTGTGTGTTAGTTGAGAAAAGCATGTGATTGCTTTGATGATGAGAATGTGTTACCATTCCATTTGATAATGTGATGCATAACATTTGATTTGAGATTTGAGGCCATAATGAATGCATTTGATTCATTTGTTGCATAAGCATTGTGTGAGACATGGTCGTGAGATTACAAGCGAGAGCTCGATGCCGAGCTGGGCCCGATGATTATTCCAAGAGGAATCTCGATGCAAATCTAGGACCGAGGATATTTCAAACAAGAGCTCGATGCTGAATTGGGTTCGATATCGGTCTAAGACCGAGGAAAAAAATAGAAAAGAAACAACCTGGGGCATAATGCATGTGATTTGCATTGAAATGCATTGGCATATCATTGGCATTGCATAAATACATTCATTCTTATGTGATAATGCTTCTTGTAAAATGAAATGAAAAGAATGATGCTATGGATTAGTTATGTGGATACATCTTATATGAGACTTGAATGATGAATATGACTTATGTAGCATGAGATGTTATATGTATGATTAAATTTGAAAATGGTTAAGAGTAATATGGATTTGTGTGTGCTATGTATTAGGAATGAATGGGATAAAGTTATGGATGAGTAAATGGTATATGGTTTGCCATAATTGATCTTGAATGTTGTATAAAGATATAATGGACATAATTGAGGGATTATCTTTAGTGGTTTGTATTATGTCTATATAATAAGACTTGATGATGTGCTTGTATGACTTGATGATGTGTTTGTGTGACAAGTAAAATGGTTAGATCTATAAAAATGGTTATTTCAAGTTAAACGATAAGTTAAGTACTCCAAGAGGAAATCTAAGCACAAGGGCCTAATGTACTTTACTTAATCCTATTTAAATGATAAATGAAACCTGTAATGCCCCGAAATAAATATAACTTATATTTAGCAAAAAAGTTGCAAACTAGTGGCCTAGAACGCCCTAGAGAACGGCCAAGGGAAACCGTTCCCATGGTCGTTCTCCACTGATTGAGGGATCAATATTTGTGCTGGAATAAGCCTGGAATAGCCACCCAAACAGTTTGGGTAGGCCATTCTAGATACCGTTCGGTCTTATGGGATTTTAAAAATGACTTATATTTTTACTAGAAGAGAGAGAGTAAAACATATTCCTCAAACATACCTGACCCCTTTCGAAAAAAAACCTTCCCTCAAAGAAACATCCCAGGACCTTCCTAAACACAAATCCACACCCCTCTTCCTTAGTTGTTCAAAAATCTCAAGTCGAAACAAAGCTTTGGAAGAGCTCTAGGTTTTGGGCCGATTTTTAGCAAGGTAATCTCCTAACTCAGACGAAATTTTTTAGTAAAGGAGAGGGTTTTGTGGGGTTTTTATGGTTATTCATAATGGCAACTGTATTTAGCTTTGCATTGTGATATTTGTGAGAGATTGATGATTTTAGGATTTGAGTAGTTTGGAGATTTGTGAGGATTAAGAGTTAGAAGGTGAAATTGAGTTCTAAAATGTGCTTAATGAACGAAATGTGGGTATGTTTGAGAGTTGATACGAAAAAATGTGTAACAGTGTGAGATTTATGGTTTTTGGTTAAGAGGATAATTAGGGGTCTGCCTAATTAAAGTCTTAAATGACTTAATTGATATGTAAAATAGTTAATTTACATATTTTTATGTTAATGATGTTGTAAGAGGTAGTGTTCGGAACTCAGAGTGGAGTTGAACTGAGAGCTAACTTCACGGGATTCGAGTTAAGTGCACCGAGCCCGGACTTACCATTGTATTTAAAACATCCTAATCTAACTATCATGTTAATTACGTATAATTTAAAAAAATTTCATATCGTTTACATCATTATCATTCTTGTTACATTTTACTTAACTTTAAGTTACGTGAAGTAACTTCATACCAATAGGTTGGATATTCCAAACTTTATTATTCTGTTATATTCCCAGAATACCGATCGTATTAGTTAACACATCCATTGATTAAGCTTTGTGTTACGCTAATACGCCCTTTATTCTTTAATTATCAAGTCCATACTTTATGTAGAACTGTTATATAACGGCTATAATATGTATATCCCATAACCTATTGCAATCCACCTGTAAATCAAATTCACAAATATATCGCTCACATGCACTTTTTTCATATCTTTCAACATGCAATCTCAGCAACAGATATCGATCTCATATATCATCATATAACTATCATAACAAACTGTAGATAACCTCAGAGTTATCTACTATCAGTCATAGCATATAATATACAAACTATATAAAAACATCATAACATATCAAACATATATGCAAAATGTCCTGATGGCATCAGCTGAAGAGAGAAGTAGATCGGGTAGCAGCTGTCCAACCTGTAGCAAAAGAGAAATCTGACAATGATAATAAAAATGTCTACCTTTTCTAAAACCTGTACCTGAAACAAACATCGCAGTTGCGTGAGTTGTGGGCTCAGTGAGTAATCTTTAATTCATTTTATAATATCTAGCAAACTGTCACGTATAAGAACTAGTCTTTCTAATCAATTTCGTTTCGTAAAATACCAGTATAGAACATCAATAAATCTTGATTCATATTTATGTATTCTTCATGCTTTTCTTTTTCCTTTGTGTTTTCTTTTATTTGTAACAATCATTGTCCATTAATTACCTCTTTTAAACTCATATTGATTTCGATTCATATACGTTCGAGTTGAACGTTCTCGTTCATAATAAATCCTAACTTCCGTCTCCCTATTAGTTTTGAAAACATGGTTTTCCACCTCCTTTTCATGTGGACCTAACTTCTGTCTCCCTACTCCCGTCTCTGAATGATCGATCATTTATCACCTTTTCATAGCCCATATCATATCACATATCACATATCATATAAAAACATAAGCACGTTCACGTACCTGTTTCGTATGCCTTTTCATTTTGCGTACCTGTTTCATTTGAATCGTATCTACAATTCCTTTTTCATTTCATATAAATCATATCATATAGTTCATATCAGAACTCATGTCAGTACGCATGTATAATCAGTTCGTTTCATTTTTCGTTTATATTTCATTCTGGTATTCGCATTTCCGATTCCGTACGTGAAAATCATATTCATATCTCGTTCGTAAATCAAACATATAAAAGCAACTCATATTCGCAATATCATTCATAATTAGATCGTAAATAAATATATATAAAACCATTCATTTTAATAAATCCAAATAGTGAGATATACTCACCTGTCAGCTGAAGTACTCGGACTGATGCGAACTCGCGTCTCGTCCGACTCGGCTACGCTGCCGTCCTATAATATATTTCAATCATATAATGACATATAATCAGAAATTTATCTATACTTTCTAATATAATTACTAATTTAATGCATGCCCGATCGATTTCTTTTAGTTTGCCTCTCAATTTCACAAACCCTAGCCGGAACCCTAACCCTTTTTCTTATCGTTAATTGAATCAATAATAATTAGATTTAACGTATTCTTAACTTAATTTCAAACTCAATTATATCTATACTCACTAATTCTAGCAATAATTAACTTGAAACAAAAATAGCAAAACTCATAGAAACTGCCGAAAACTCCGAGTTTTACCTGTTTCACTTATGCCACTGGGATCCCGGTTCGAAACTATGAATGATTCGATATCTCGAATCAAGTTTCTAACTAATTTTCACCTCACCACCACTTAATCTCTTCCTTTCCCTCTCTTGTTCGCCTCTCTCTTTCTCTGGAGGATTTCAAATGATTCTAAGGGTTCTGAAGCACTCAGGAAGCATCGAGACTTATATTTTTTTCCTAGAATTTGTTGAGTACACGGGTGGGCATTGAACTACGCGTGTTTGTGCCCACCACGTATTTTTGGGCATCCACCACGTGTTCTCTTTTGTCTCAGGTGTTTGTCCTTCGTTTTGGCTATTTTTCGACACCCTTTTATCACCCTTTTGTCCCCCTTTAGTCTACTTGTTTCTAATCGTTTATTTTCATAATTTTAATTGTAAAACACTTTAATTTTTACTAAACATTTTATTTAAAATATTAATCATGTGATTCGGGACGAGGATGTTATAGTATGTCTTGTTTCTGTACGGGTAACTATGTCCAGTTGATTTTGTATATGTTGAAAATTTGGATAGAGTGTTATTAAAAATGGAATCGAATGGTATCCCTTGTGTTGTTAGATTGTTGGTTGTTGTGGATTAAGCTACTTGTGCGTGTTTTGAAATTGTGGATCGATGTTGTTGCGAAACATGTCAAAAGTGTGATATGATGGTATTACCGAAGTGCTTATGTGAATGTGTTGTTATTTGGCTTGATGTGGACTAAGTGGTATGTAGATTAATGTGGCTTGGGTGTGAGAATTTTGGATGAATAAAGTGCATGCATAAGTAGAGATTTGTGTTTGATGTTGTATGAGAACTTGCATGATAATAACATGGTTATGCAAGATAAGGAATTATCGGTAATTATGTGATTTGAGATAAATGTAAAATGTGTTTGGCACTGTGTTGTTGATCTATGTATGATAAGATTGAAAATGTGTTCATTTCATTCATTCATGTCATATGAATAAGCAAGAGCATTGTTGAGCGTTCATGAAAAGGGAGATTGGCCCAATTAAGCGAAAGCTTTAATTATTCAGGGGGATTGGCCCAACTGAGCGAAAGCCCTAATTATTCAGCGAGATTGGCGCAATTGAGCGAAAGCTCTATTTATTCAGGGGATTGGCCCAACTGATCGAAAACTCTATTTATTGAGTGGGATTGGCCCAACTGAGCAAAAGCTCTATTTATTCAGAGGGCAAAAGCTCTATTTATTTAGGGGGATTGGCCCAATTGAGCGAAAACTCTATTTATTCAGGGGGATTGGCCCAATTGAGCAAAAGCTCTAACTATCAGGGGGATTGGCCCAACTGAGCAAAAACTCTAATTAATCAGGGGGATTGGCCAAAAAGATCAAAAGCTCTAACAATTTCAAGGGGATTGGCCCAACTGAGCAAAAGCTCTATTTATTTAAGGAGATTGGCCCAACTGAGCAAAAGCTCTAACTTTTTAGGGGGGTTGGCCCAACTGAGCGAAAGCTCTAATTAATCAAGGGGATTGGCCTAACTAAGGAAAGCTCTAACTCTTTCAGGGGGATTGGCCCAACTGAGCAAAAGCTCTAACTATTCAGGGGGGATTGGCCCAACTGAGCAAAAGCTCTAATTAAACAGGGGATTGGACCAATAGAGCGAAAGCTCTAACTATTTCAGGGGGATTGGCCCAATGAGCGAGAGCTCAAAAATATAAAGGGGGATTGGCCCTAAATTTAAGAGATGTCTCTCACATGTATAAGAAAACCCCAGGGCATGCATTTGTATGGTCTGCATTGACATTCATACGTGCGTACATCCGCATTTTAAATGCTTAGTTTTTTGGATATATAGATGGACCGTATGTGCGGGTTGTTCTGATGGATTTATGTGTTTTGATATGGTGAATTATGTGTTAATGTGAATATAGATCATGAATATTGTCTGGAAGGTATATGGTTTTGAACTTGTGAGTTATGTGGGCGAGTTGATGAAATGTGGTTCATCTTAAATTATGATTATGGATGTTTGTGTGAAACATTTGATGGAATGTTTGATGATTGATAAGAGTTAAAGTGGAACTATGTATTTGGGTGAGAATGGAATATGTGAAATGAAATTTGGGAACGCGAAATGTCTAATGGACGTTTGTAAGAAATGTTTAATGGAATTCTTGAAGTATGATAGGTAATCTAAAGTGGAATATAATGTGTTTTAAGTTGTTGTTGAGTGTTGGATTGCTTGTCGATGTTAAAGAGTTGAATTGAGGATGGAAATATGAAAGAATGTGGCTTGTTGTGAAGATGATTTAGCGAGTGAGCATGAAATGGAAATGGGACACTTATATGATGAAGGTGTTGTGTTTTAGGCTTGTTGATACATGTGATTTGCTTGAGGGATCTTACCTATAATTTGAGTGTGATTTGTTGATTCCTATGTGTGAATGTTGCAAATTTTCTGGGTACAACAAGTCAGAACGGGATGGGAAATGGCTTGTGCACCCCGTTCTCCCAGCTGTTCTACTTACGAAAAAACAGAAGGGGGAGCGACCAAGAGAACAGCCTGTGCAGGCCATTCCTTAGGTCTTTTCCATGCAATTGGCAGCCAAAAATGAAATTGATTAAGGGAAAGAAGCAATTAATAATCGACTTAGTATGTAGTAGTTTGGCATAAACTATGATTGATGGCCTTAACCGTGGATAATGAACTAATGACTATATAATTAGATAATGTAGGATGAACTTCCTTATCCGAATGTCTAAACTGCCTAACACACCTTACCAACGAGTACTTAAGCATTAACTACTTTAGTAAGTGTATGTAGGTGTACTTACTGGGTAATTAACTACTCACATTGAATTATTGTTTGTGGTGTGTGCAGGTTTAGGAGGATTGCCACGAGCGAGGTCAACGGAGCACATTTAAAAATAAACATGGGTTGCATTTGTTAGGATTTAATAAGAATTGTATTTCTTATAGTTTGCATAAGTTATTCTACTTATATTATGGTACGTTTGAATCAATTAAAAAACAATATCCATGTTTTTGAATCAATTAATAATAATTCGAATTTAAAATTTGGCATCACAAAAACTAAGGATAAGAAATGACTTTAAATTGATTAAAGCTTTGAGTGAGTTATTTGAATGAGGAAGGTTTGTTTAATTGTGTGGTGTTTTTGACTGGGGAGTACTTGGAATTGAATGCCATGAATTTGTGCTATATTTGTATGAAGGATGGTATAAGTTGTATGCAAATTGGATAAGTTTTCAGACAATCCAGAGGGTCAACATGCCCGTTGTGCTGAGCAGCATGAGCAGCGTGCTGAGCCAACAATAGTCAATTTTTCTGGCACGACTTGTGCCCAAAAAATGTGTTCTTGATAGGATGAGCACGAGGGGAGTGCCACCAGCACAACCCGTGCCTTTTGCATTTGTTGTGATGTTAATTGACTGAATTTAGTGACTGAAATTGATAGAGTTTAAATAGGGTTGGTTGCCCTATTGAATAATGTACGTAAAATATTAAAAAAAACGTGTACTTATGCATTAGCTACCTTGGTAAATGTGTTAAAAGTACTTACTGAGTAATTAAATTACTTACTTGTTTGTTTGATTGTGTTGAGTGCAGGTTTAGCAGGATTCCCACGAGGAGGGTTCGAGCGTGTTTAAAAAACAAACATGGATAGTATTACAAAGGATTGTTAAAAGAAGTTAATTAGTTTGAAGAATTGTATTTCTAATGTTCTTGGAAAATCTTACATAATAGTGCATATTGACATTTTTGTTAACTTGTTTAAACATATCAAACCAAGTAATTGTGAACCCTAATTTTAGAAACTTCATTTTCAAATAAACAGTGATTTTTGCACCATTTTTTTTCTTTTTTTAAAACACTTAAGTATGAGAGAGGAAACCATTAAGAATAAAGTTTCCAAATCATTTCACAAAGACCAATGTTGGCCACACACAAAAATAGCGTCTGAAATGCGGAAACAATGGAAAAGATTTAACATGCTATGTTTATCTATACTAATGTATGTATAGATCGACAATCATACACAAAAACCCAATTAGGAGCTCGACCTTCAATATCGCACCGCTTAGCCCCGTCGTTCACGTAGTCCCGTCACTAATACCTGTCACTCTACACACATTCAACAACAAAACAAAGGTGAGTACATAAAAATACTCAGTAAGTGACCCTAGAGTTGTTAAGCTGGTGCGTAGGGGAACCTTCGGCCAATACAAGTGTGCTTGTGGAAAACAAAGCCGTATTCGTGCCTAACTTCCCTAATGGCTTACCGTTGACATGTCACATAGAGTTTCCTTAAGTACTTTAATTGCTAGGGAATTCATCCTAGGTTATTTGCTTACTTTAGATATACTTTAGTACGTTATTCTATATCGGGAATTATCCTTTCCTAGATATTCCTATCTTCCAATTCTCCCAATAATTAATTTGTTTCAACCACTCTTTTACAAATTTTCACATCTCCTTTCATTATCTATCTCAATAGATGATAATTTGTTAGCCTAGATTAAAGCCTTTATAACTTAGTTTATGCCAAGTGTCACATATTAGGTTTGAACGTCATACCCATTTTTCCTCACAAAAATCCCTAATTATTATGTTTTTTAGGCTGCCTGAACAAAGGGAACGGCCTGCTGTGGCCGTTCTCCTGGCCATTCTACCTCACTGGTTTCATGCTTCAATGGGAACGGCTAGGGGAAACGGTCTGCGTGGCCGTTCCCCAGCCCGTTCTGACCTGTTGGGTTCATACAAACAACAGCTCAACACTAACATTTCATACAATTTAATTCATACATTTTGAACAACATTTTCCAAACCAAAACACACATTATCACAGCCTTAAGCATACCATTTTCCACTTTAATTCATTTAACTTCTTGCAATCAACTCCACATCAACATAAGCATACATTGAACGTTAAACACAATCATTTTTAATCATAAGTTTCAACTATCCACATCTTACTAATAACTTTCATAACTCAACCAATTCCACATCCATATAGATTTCAAATGTTCATCCAACATCCATAAATCACAATTCCAAGCAATATTCACAATCTCTATTCACATTAACACATAATTCACTACATTGCATAACATTAACATAAACACCTAAAATTATACATACATGTCGACTTCATATCCAAACAAGTCCATATGTCAATATGAATGTAGGTACCATGAATTGCTAATGCGATTCACATAAATGCATGCCCCAGGTTCTTTCTTTCACGCGTGAGAGAGTCCACTCTTGTATATTGGATAATCCCCACATAAACTCAGAGCTTTTTCTTTGGTGGCTAATCCCTACATAAAAGTTAGAGCTTTTGCTCTGGTTGGCTAATCCCCACATTATGAACATTCAACAATGTTCATGCTTATGTACACATAACATAAATGAATGGAATGCAAGCATTTCCCATTTTTGTAATTAAGATCTCACAATATCAAGGCAAATATATGCTATCATAAATATCGATGCAAATCATACAAGTGCAAGCCCCGAGGTCTTTCTTGCCCGCGTGAGAGAGTCCACTCTCATAATTGGCTAATCCCCATATAAAGGTATGAGCTTTCGCTCGAATTTGCTAATCCCCACATAAAAGTATGAGCTTTCGATCTATTTGGCTAATCCCCACATAAAAGTATGAGCTTTCGCTCGATTTGGCTAATCCCCACATTATGAACACACAAATACGCTCAGGTTATATCCATATTAAATGTATGAATGGAATATAAGCATATCCAATATCACCATGGCCATCATAACCATGCACGTATACACATTTTCCATTTTTCCTCAAACCACATAATGCTTACCATTCATTCCTTTGCATATCATGTTTTACCATACACGATTACACACATGATCACACACAAATCTCAGTTTATTCACATGCATTATTCGTTCATAATCTCTCAAACATCAATCCAACATATTACTCTTATTCCACTACAATTAACCAGCATAACCACACACTCATATAAACACATTGGTAAATTACCACTTATCATGCTCAAACTAATTCGCATCATTCTTAGCATAATAACACGATCAAATTACAGTTAGCACCATCAAAACAATAGGCAACACACATCCTCATACACACTTTTCATTCCTCAACCTACTTACCTTCAATCAAACTCACGTATTTGTTCAATTCATTATAAGAATATATTCATAACACCTTACCATCATCAATCTCGTACCACATATAACCAACACATGTTCATATAAATTTCCAAACATTCCACATAAAGGCTTACAAGTATTAAGGTCCTTTAACGACACAAAATTTTTACCATTTCAACAATAAGCATTTACAAACAGTCAACCATATGGAGGCACAACCTCCCAAAGCAAGTGTCAAAAGTGCACTTACCTCAACTTCCCGCGGACTCAATTCGGCACTAATGTCCGATTCGGGTTTCATTTTTCACCTCCTACACAAATTGTACCACATTTTTCCTATTAATCCCATATCTAAACTCAATTTCATATTCTAGTAGAATTGTTTTGGTTTCAATTCCATACATGTCTTTTACAACCCTCATAAGTCACTAGAGGATTCAGAGTAACTAAAGATTTCAACAACATTACGCTCCATTTAATTGATCAGTAATGACATAATCATTTGATCCTTTGTTTTCCACGCTACATATTCAAGGACTTTTCCACAAAAAGTAACAAAAAAATATATTCTCAATATATGGTCAAACTAAAACTAATTCTTGATTTGTGGTGATTTTGTAGTAATCCTAGGTGAAAAAGGGCAGCAAGGACTATTTTTCGCGATGATGTGTGACGGAATATGGAATTCTGTGATACATCATTGCAGAGTAATGCATTCCGCAACACATCATCATGGAACACTTTATTTCGTGATGAGGTGTAGCAGAATATGGCCAACTGTATTATGATTTTTGGAATGATATGTGGAGCTCAAATTTTTAAAACAAATTTCCTCAATTATATATTAATCAAAGAAGAGAGAGAAAGTACTATGAATATATATATATATATATAAATATCATTCGGCCCAAAATATTTTATATACACGCGGAAGCATCATAAGTTTGAAAACAAGTTCAAACTAAAATATATACATAGAATGTACATCATGTACAAATCAAAAACTGAAATCTAGAGCCTGACCTCGAGAATATCAAACACTGAACCTATGATCACAACAGCAGCAATTTCTGGTCAGCAGCTACCTACGATATGCAAAACATTTAAACAATCATAAGGGTGAGTATTAAACTCAGCAAGGAATAATCAGATTGAATTAAATGAAGTGCAGGAAATTTATTCTCAGCACGGGTCGAGGGTCGTGCTCATGAAACACGAGGTTGTGTTCATGTATAAATTTCCAGCCAACACAATGTATATCAATCAACACACGTCGTTCTCAACTTCACTGTCTCTAGATAACACGAGTCGTGTGTAGTTGAGCACGATGTCGTGCTCACATCATTTTTCAAATCATTATCATCACGATGGCGTGCTGTTCAACACGAGGACGTGCTAAACTTTGGAAATGCCTATTTCATTTCTGGTTTAAGGTATGTTAGCACACAACAGTTTATACCCTTGTTTCTTTAGTTCTATATGTCATTTCCTCATCTTTTTCACACAGAAAATGCATCACTTTAGCACATAGCTACTCAATATTCATATATGGCTAAAAAAACATAACACTCAGTTACAACTTTACACTTCCCATTTAAGCACGCAACATTTATCTTAACCACTCATCTCGATCACACAGATCAAAACAGGTTATCAATATCACACAAATATTCGCATTCAAGCATTTTATTCACATAAATGAAAATGGATGCAGTGCCAATGCAATTTCATACAGAATGACCTGGGTTTTTGTCCACCATAGCACACAGCAATGGACCTCCACCATAGCA
>CANYCX010158010.1:0-14547 GCA_948193385.1 Breynia disticha f. nivosa
TTGTCAAGAAATTGTTCTTAAGAGTTGTAAGAGTTCTCACTTGTCTAGAAAGTGATTTGTTGTAAGAAAACAAATTAGTGGAATTTGTTGAAATCCTTGGTTGAGAACTAAGGTAGTGGAGTAGGTAAGTTGAGTACCGAACCACTCTAAATCATCGTGTTTATTGTTCTTTCTCTTTAAATCTTAAATTTCCGCAAAAAGTCCGAAAATGCCTTAAACACGATTCAACTCCCCTTCTCGTGTTTCTATCACCCTTTTGTTACAATGCCCAAATCTTAATAAGCTAGGCTCTTACTTACAGTTATAGACATGCAAGAGCTTTTGTTTTATGTTTCGCCCATTGCAAAAGCGAGGGTGGAAAATGAGAGTCGATTTTATCACAGAGACTGTTGATTCCTTCTTTCTATTGATAACAAAAAAAGCTTTTTCTTCTTCTTCTTCTTGACTATGGCTTTCCAAATATGAGGAGTTCATCTCATAAAAGAAGAATTTTTACATGTACTTCGTTGTTCTGGGTTTTCAAGAGGAAGTTCTAAATATGGAGGGTGACTTTACTTAAGCATAGAAGATGGTAAGCTAGGATGGGTATTTGGAGTTATGTCGTACTAGGTTTCTAAGAGGTGTATGTATTTGGAGTTATTCGATGTTGAGATTGAAGGAGAAAGGTGTGGAAACCTTTCATTCTCTGAACAATAAAGGTGTAAAGGGTATTATATTCTAGTTTGTGAATATTAATTGTCATTGGTTTGTGTGATTTCTCTAAAACATCAAATAAAAAAAACAGAGGGAGTAATATTTAATAATGTTGTATCATATCTAATTGTGTCAGAAAAAATGAGTTGATACGACATAGCCTCACTGACAAACATGAATTACCATCATAGGAAACAATTTCACAGATCATTTTTTATCCACTTGTTTTTCCTTAATGGGGAGACGGCGACATAAGATGTGTGATTTCTGAAACCCGGATGAGACAAACTTGACGCCGTCTTGCTCATACGGAAATATATTCCACTACACATTTCGATGGCAAACGACCATGAAAAAGCAGTCCACGTGAAAAACAAAAAAAAAGAAAATTTCTTCTCGTATTTCATGTTTTCCGATTCATTGGTTGATTCATTGGTTGAATCGATGATTTATTGGTCGAACCGATAATTTAAAAATAATATATATATATATATATATATATATATATTTTTTTTTTTAAATTATTTATTTTTTTAATGCTTAAAACCGGTTTGATTCCCCTGTTCACCAGTTGAACCGACCAGTTCGTCGATTTTCACCAGTTTAATCTTGGTTCACTTGTAAACCAATTTGAATGATAAACTAGAACCGGACCGATGACTTGTTCACCAGTTCGATTTAGTTTTTATATCATTGGTAATTTCTACACAATTTAATTGTAAAAAGGTCTTCAGTTCATACAGGCTCTATGCTTCAGCATTCTGATCACAAAACTGCTAAAAGCTCACAATGCACAATTAAAACCACAGCATATTATGATAACATCATATTTGTATATTGACTATCTAGCTTTAAGGGTTGCAGAACAGATCAGAATATCGTCTGACGAGCAAGGCAACAGCTTAATTGACAGCTTGGCTTTTTAAGAGTATTAAAGAATAAAGAATTCATTGAAATTTTACTGTGAAACAATTTGCTGAGTACTGCCATTTTTAACTCTTTTCCTCTAGAGTTATGGGGAGTTCTAAATTCTCACTGCCTCTTTGAATCTTTAAAGTTACTTGATCTCCCACATTGTAGTCATCCAATACCCTGTCCAACTCAGATTTGTTCTTCACCTGTCAACGAGAAGTTTTCAAAATGACTCCATTTAGTTTAGAAGGAGAAAAGTCAGCGACGAATCACATACTAAGATGACAGTCTCTAACGTCAAGCTTTGCCCTGAACCTCTAGTTCAGGCATTTATCATAGATGTGTGAGGCTGTTTTTTCACTCTAATTATAGGTGTCTCAATTTCATTTACGTATATAATAAATTGATGTATCATGAGAATAAGAAACAAACTATCACGGATAAGATTAAAGATGAAACATTATTAGCAGTAAGATTCTTACAGGCTTGTTATTGACAGCAATGATAATATCACCGAGTACAATGTTTCCAGCAAAACCACGTGTTGTTGGAAGCAATCCAGCCTTTGAAGCGATGCTATTTGCTGGAATCTAATACAAGTCATAAACATTTAAGATACCTTCAAGAAAAATTAACTAAACATAGATTTCTACCAATAGCAAGAAGAACCTGCAGAATGAGAGCTCCATTTCGAACATTTAGTTGATTTGCAACAAGATCAGGAGCAAAGTCCACATTTAAACCAGCTCGGACCGCCTAGTAATGATAAAGAGAGATACAAAGTACAAACAAAATGGCATTGTGAAGCAATAAACTGTCAGCTTAAAAATTTTTATTCACATAATATAACAAGATTGTAGTACTTACGGAAAACAGAAAGAGAGAGAAAAAGACAATTAGGAAAGAAAACCAGCACTAGATGCAGCAAGAATGAGATAAGAACTTCTATAAGAAACCATGAAAGAACTCACTTTGCCAAATTGGATCAGCTGAGGCACAATCTTGAGCACCGTTGAGGATGGGATAGCAAACCCTACACCGGCTGATGTACCTATATAACCAAACCTAATGTCAAGAGCCATGCCTAGCTAAAATAAGCAGTTTCCATAAGCATGACTTTCCCTTCCAATCAGTTCTAATCTCAACCAGAATGCGTTTATCTCCAATCATTGCTTAAAAAAAATTAGATATGTATGTAGAGTTGAACAAAGTGACAATGCTTTGCATGTTCTTGCGAGGATGCTGATATATAATTTATCACTGCAAAAGGTATTTAGAATTACCTGTTTGAGTAAATATTGCTGTGTTAACGCCAATCAGATTTCCTTTAGAATCCAACAAGGGACCTCCACTGACAAGACAGAAAGGATATCACGACAATAAAAAAGTATGTCATGCATTGGCGAACAATCGCAAAATTTCTCAACAGACGCTATCAATGATGTGGTGAAACTGAAACAAACATAAGTTTGAGATTTCATGTCTTGAATCAGAATAAATTCAAGACTTACCTATTCCCGGGGTTGATAGCTGCATCTGTTTGAATTCCACCACCGATAGTGACTCCAGCTTTGCTAAATATATCTCTGTTTAATCCGCTAATAACTCCAACGGTGAGAGTATGATCAAAGCCAAATGGGTTTCCAATTGCTAAACATTGCTGTCCAACCCTTAGCGAAGAAGAGGATCCCACTTTAATTGGCCTCAACAGATCATTTGATGCTTCTACCTAGTATGTCATTAAGGTTGAAACACACATTACTATAACTACTATGCTTAAAGAATATGTGAAAGAACTGAAATAATATCTGATAGAAAAAAAATTAATTAGAACGAGTATTGGTTGCATTGTATATTGTGGGAAGTATCTATAGTTTAGGGTAATGAGATAACCTGACCTACAAAAATTGACTACCATAGCTAAGCTTCAACTGCGTAGACAGTGGTTTTAAAATCTGACTTCACACATTGGAATCTGCAGATTTTTCTGCTTCACGTAAACACAACTCATGCTACAAACCCTTTCCCATACGAACCAACAGATGATTAAAAACACTTGCAACCTGTTCGGTTCGAAACAAATTGGAGACAGACAGATTTCATCAGCTTGTATGGACTCTTCTCTCTTCCTAAAGCTGTAGGAAGAATCTTCAAATCTAAAAATAGTAATGGTGTGCCAATGGCTTTGACTAGTTAATATCACCACTGATATCGAGGATCAACTCCAGCAGAAGATCCCAGAATAGAAATGTCTCTTGGACTCAGTTGGAATGTAACAAGAATCACTGACTAAAGAAAGAGGTCTACTTCTCTTACTGATTGCTGCATACTCCGTAAAATTTATGCTTTATACAAGATCAACGAAGGGGTAACTTTTGCCACCAAAAATCAACCAGCCAACTAGTTAACTAACTACATGAAAGCTCAGCAACTAACAACTGAACTCAATATTAAGAAGTAGGATTATACAAGAAAACAAAACTTGTTTCAATCACCACATTTAGACATATCAATATTGAGTCCATGTCCAAAGATAAAAAAAATTAAAGCAGATAAGACACTTTGCCATGCACTTCCAATCTGATTTTAATTCTGTGTAGGTATCATAACAATGAAAAGTATCAGAAGCTTATTCCTAATTGTAACATCTATTATATAATATTAATTTGGTTTTCCTATGAGTTGGTCAAAAAAATTAATAGTTAGCTATGAAATCAAGACCAACCACTCCAACTGGATGCTGCTATACCAACTGATTGGTTATGATCTCAAAGTGTTACAAAAGAAATTGGAAGGCAGATTGATTTCATTTTTTTTTCTTTACTGTAGCAACAACATAAAAGATTTCAAGTGCCGACAAAGAGCATAACGATGAAGTTAAACTTTTATTGAAAATGCTGACAAAAAAAACACGAAGGGACCTCACTTTGAATTCCAAACATCTTAACTGGATTATTTAATAGAAAAGGAAGGAAATAAAGAAATAAATAAAAGAAAACTGTACCTTCAACACTGCAAGATCCTTAGCACGGTCAGCACCAATCAGCTTGCCCTCGAAGTTCTTTTGTACCCTTTGTAAAACATTCCAAATGAGAAACAGAGGGAAGCTTAATTAGCTGTAACTGCATTACCAGTTATTTAATACTTTAGTATCAAGACTCCATTTACCAGCATCTAAGGGCACTGAAAATCTCACCCTTCTGATGCAAGAATGTTCACTCGAGCAACAACTTGTCCTGGGCTTGGATTTTTTGAAAGTGAGTTGGCTATTACTGTAGAGATAAAAAATAAAAATAACAAGTTAAAAGATTCAAAGTCCATCTACTAATGACCAAACAGGCAAAAACTAGAACCAAAAATCTTAAAGCAGCCATCATTTTCATCTTTATAAGTTAAAATCTCAGATAATTGACAATTTTGCAAAGATTAAATAAAGTTTCCCTATGATAGTTTGACTGATTAAACTGAAACTGCATCACCTGATCTTGTATAACATATAAGCATAAGTTAAAAAGAGTGGTCATAAACAAGGATGAGAAGAGAGAAATAGTAAACACACGGTAGTTTCTTCTGAGCTACTTTAATGATGCTTAATACACATAGATAATCAGCAGAAGGGCAAGAAAGTTAACAAAGAAATAGCAATAGCCAGATGTTGAATGCAGTATACATGCAAGGCTACAGCAAAAACCTATTACTGAAAAATATAATCCGAGTGCCAAGATTGTAATATAACTTCTACAGAATACCATTCTCTAGAGTCAACAGTAATCTCACCATGATAATTAGTCAAAATGTGCCCCTGATCATCCCACACAACCCCAGAACCATTTCCTTCAGGAATCTGCACATTGTAATGCAATGATTGCCTTATATAAAATGGCTGGATATAATGTTCTGAGCAGAAAGTGTAATTCTAAAACAATGATGCTGCTTAATCTAGTTAAACAAATTTTGTTAGCGGGAAAATTCCAGGGCTCTTTCATCTATGAAAAAAATTAATGGAAGCAATATTGATGAGCATGAATACCTCAACAGCACCGGTTATGTTCAGTTGCGGGCGCAATGTTACATCAAAAATATTGACTACAGAGTATGTGTTCTTCTCAAAAAGCCCGACAATTCTTTCCTGCCAATGCGTACAAGGAGGCGATCAACATTGTTATAAACACAAAGGAACAAGAAACTCATCAATTTTAACTCAGAAATTGACCTCAGTCGGGAAGAGCGCTCCGGAAGGAAAAACTTGGGGTGTCACTTGTTCAACTGTAACAGATGGATCTCCTAATGCTTGAGCTGCACAACATCCACAAGGTATAAACCATAAGATGCAGAGAAGTAAGTGAAATAACTTACGAAAAACCAAATGAGATATGCAAAGAACAACAAATGCACATTACTGACTTTACTTAATAGCTATTAACTCAGGTAATACATAAAACATATGGGGTCGTAAAGAAAATTATCACTGGCACAAGCAATGAATAAAAATGTAGGTTTCAAAGAAAGAGGGAGAAATGTGCAGACCTGAATTGTACCTTGTTGGGTGATGAGACAACAAGAACAAGAAAGAAGTTGAAAGCAACATCCTCCTTGAACTCAAAACCCCACATCCACATATCACTTCACACATATCCTTGCAACCATCTAAAAGTTCCCTGCAATAACCATGTTTATTTAGAAAAAAAGATAATGCAAACAAAACAAAACACATAATAAAGAAAAGAAAGACCTGGAAATGGAGAAGGGTTGTTTAAGAGAGCAGACAGGAAGCGAAGTTAAGAGGTGCCTACGCCCCAAGAAGAAACGTGTTGGGATAGTGAAAAGTGGGTTTTGCTTAATAATTGGCCATGTGTTGCATGCTAGAGTTTCCATCTTCATGGACTACAAAATGAGGTTTTAACAGAAAAGTATCATATGCTCAAACAAATGGCTTCTGCCAAAGAAGAAGATAAGCCTTGGGTTTAGCAGTTTTACCATTTGGGCACAGTACAGAACTAAAGATAAGGGGCTAATATCATATTTACCAGGAACGGTGATCGATCTGAAAAAAAGAAAAATAGTTTATTGATTAATATAAATAAATGAGTATATATATATATATATATATAATTATTTAATTTTCTCTATATTAAAATTGGTTAGTTTAGTCAGTTTTTACCGGCTTAATACTGGTTCACTTGCATACTGATTTGAATAGTGAATTGGGACAAGACTAATGATCGGTTCACCAATTTATCGGACCAACTGACTAATTCAATTGAATTTTCATAACATTGGATAATAATATAATAACTACAAAAGCAACAATTTGATTTTGGAATAGGCACAAACCACCACTTTTGTACTCTTATCGATCTAAAATTCTTACCGCCTCTTTGAAGTAAAAATTAAAATTATTTTTATCGAATAAATTAAAAAATTAAATTTATTTTTACTGTATTTAAATATAAGAGTGTAAATGAATCGGGTTGTTCGCGAGCTATTCGAGTTCAAACTCGATAAAAGCTCATTTAAGCTAGGTTCTTTTATAAACGAGTATCTTCGTGAACAAAATTCCTCGAATAGTTAAACGAGTTGAGTCTGAACGAAACAATACTCTGCTCGAAAGCTTTCGAGTAGCTCAATAAGAAGCTCGATAAAAAGCTCGTGAACTTGCTTGATACAAACTTGATAAGTGCTCGTATAGAAGTTCAAAAATGAACATATCTACCTAAGAATATGTTATAGATAAACAATTAAAGAATTTAGAATTTAACAATTTATGTTACACATACATAAATTGTACAAAAAAATGCATGTATTAATATACAAATATATATAATACGAAGTCATGGATAATAAGTATTTAATATATAATATTGACAAATTATATTACACATTAACATGATAAAGCAACTTTTTTTTTTTTGACATAAAGTAGCATTCTTATATTAAATTAGAAGCTAAATTGGCAATGATACACGTTGGGACAGTATAACCCTAAACATGGTGACCTGGGCGTGAACCCACCGCTCTTACAAGAGAATGAGCGACAGTATTCGTATATCGCCGTACATAAACAACTCTGACATCCACTAGAGTTGACATGATAAAGCAACTTAAACAAAGGTTCAAGTATAATATTGTTATTTTTAGTGAACAAATTATTTAATTTATTATTAATATAAATTTATATTAAAATAATATGATTATTGTTTCATACTATATGAAATTTTTTATTTAATATAAATTATTAGTATTGATCTCACATTTTAAACAATTTTAAAAAAATCATTATGTAAAATTATTCAAAAAAATCATATAACAATTATAGAAATTGCATATTTATTACTGCTTAGACTGCTTTACTCTCTCTCTCTCTCTTTCCCTCCTCACAATAAACCTTAATCTATCTATCTCCCATGCAGCCCACCCCCACCTCTCACATCTCACCATTTGCTTGGAATTAGAGCTCGCTTCTTTAGTCTTCACAATACATTAAAGTCAGGTTAGCTTTTTTTTTTCTTATTCTTCTTCAACCTTTACTGTATAGTCGCATTTATGCTTTGCTCTCTCTCTCAATGAACCATAATCTATCTATCTCCCTCGTCGTCAGCCCACTCACACCTCTCATATCTCACCATTTGCTCGGAGTCGACGCTCGCTTCTGCAGTCTTTACTAGCCACTGAAGCCAAGTTAGCTTTCGTTCTAATTAGTTAGCTTTCTTTCTTATTAGTTTTCTTTTTTATTCTTCTTCAGTCTTTATATTAGGCTCGTGTCTGCATAGTCGAGTGGGTAGAGTTTCTTGTAATTTACAGTTAGTAGTTGACAGCAAATCAAAGATTGCTCATTGGTCATTTGTGTTGCAAGAGTCCAATGTATTCACTGGGTAGTGTTTCTTATTATTTACAGTTAGTAGTACCCATTTGAATATTGAAAAGGAATAAAAGTAACAATTTGGGAATGGGGGCAGTACTAAAAAGAAAAGGTAAGAATGAAAAAGGCAAGACATTACTGCTAAATGGTGAAGTCCATGGAAAATACAATAATAATATTACAGAATATGATGCTGTTAGAATAGAAGCACTATCATTCATTTGAAAAGTGTGGATATGACTTTGGTAATAACTAATCTGTGGACTTGTTTATATTAAAGAAGCACTCTTTGTTTTGTTCTTTCTTGGACTATCCATGATGTTCAATTGAGGATGCTAAATTTACATGGATTTGAGCTTTTTTTCTTCTTCTCGTCTTGATCGTGCTGTAATGTTTTATAGTAGTAATTGCATTTGAGCAATCTTTGATCATTGTATTTTTCATTTTATTTGTAGACATTTTAATCATGATGTGGAATTAGAGTTTGCAGATAAGTCCAACAGTATAGATGATGCAACTCCAAATTTGAGTGAGCCTATTTCGAGTGTGAGTGTCGGTGAAGTTGAAACACCAGTAGAAATTGAGTAAGAAGATGAGTGAACACCTGATTCGCCATTTGAAAAGAAGAAAAGAAAGAAAACTTCAAAGGTGTGGGATGAATTCAAAGAGGTTTCTCAGGTGGATGGTTCAAAAAAGGCAAGGTGCATATATTGCAAGGCTAGACTTTCCATGAATAAAAGTGGATCCAGTACACAATACAAAAGACATTTGGAAAGTTGTGTGCAAAAGCTCATTGCTTTAAGGGGAAAAAATAGTTATCAATCTCTACAAAGATATGTCAGTGAGTATTATAGAGAATTGGAAGTATGATCCTGCAAAGTTAAGAGAGGTATTTGCCCATATGCTTATGATGCATGAATTACTTTTTGCTTTTGTTGAGTATGAATGTAACGCCCTCCATTTTGCGTTATTTTAAAATTTAAATAAAATATTTAATAAAAATATGTAGAAATTTTTTGCAAATTAATTAAATCATAGTTGAGCGGAGAAAATGAGAAATAGGAAATAATAATAAATTTATAGTGTCTGGTCATCGGGAAAAGTGAAAATCGAAGGAAGGGTAACTTAATAGTGCCCGAGGGCAAAATCGTCCCGAGCCAAACTTTATATATATAACCATCTCTTTAACTCTCTCTCTATACCAAATCATTCTCTCTCTTCCTCCATATTTTCTCTCTCTTAACCGAAAGAAACCGTAGGAGTGTCGTTCTTGGTGAAACCCTAGCGTCGGGAAGGTTCAGAACTGATCCAGGCTTAATGGCTTATTGGTTAGCATGCTTAGGCATGTTATAGGTATATATCTCATGTCGGGGGTTCGAGTCTGAGCCACGACCTCTTAAGGTTATACAACAACCTACCTTGGGCGCGGGTTTGGGTAGAGTCCCACTGGACAATGAGATGGGTTGGGGCTATTGGGTCATGGCCTTGTTAAAGAGTGTCGGTGGGCCGGGCCCAGGCCTCTACACTTTATGTATAGAGATAACAGATTGATAGAATGTGTTGCCTCAACTATAGTCATAGTCCTAAGATTATGTTTGGGGCTAGAGCTTACACTAAGAGAAGCAAAAGCACTACACCACTCCTTTTTTTACCAATCTCTATATTCTTAGGTTATAAAAGTATGTTTGCCTTTGTCGAGGAACAAAAGGCAAACTTTCTCATCTTTAAAAAATATTATTGTACATTTCCATAATTAATATACTTGTTCAAATTTTGGCTTTTCATGTGTTTGGCACTTTAAATTTCTAGGAATATTTATGAAAAACTCAAATTGTCTGCTAAAGTGATGAGGACTATACAATTCAACACATATTTAGAGTAGTAACGATGTATTAGAAATCAAGAATGAGCATTGAGAAAATATATCTTTTTTAAAAAATGATAAATCCATCATAATTGGCAGAATTGTAGGCTTATGTGAAAAATATGAACTTCGTGACAATTCCTGCCCTTGCTTTATGGAAACACACTCAAGCTTCATTAAAGATTAAAAAACTTAATCATCCTTTCATTGTCATAATTGCACACTTTTGCAAGGCTAAGATGTTTAGCTTTAGGCTTACTCATATTCAAGTTCTTTGTAAGCCAAATATAAACATAATGAATGAGGGAAGCGATAATCGATTTTTCTATATTTAATGCGATGTAATTCTCCCATAGACCATCATAGATGTTTGGTAAAATAGGAATAGCCTGGAAAAATCTTTGCATAAGTATTCTAATAAATTGTTACATTGAAAGTACATGGTTTAATCTATCTAAGATTTATAATCGGAAGTGAAAACTTGCAAAAACAATAAGCTAGAAATGCATCCAAGTAAACTTCCTCGTGCAAATCATAGTGAATCTTAAGATTATAAAATGATCTTTTTGTCTTGCCCATGTGATACTTTGGTAAGAAGGGCACTAGATGGATTATGGATGTTTATAGAACCACTTTTTTTCTTTAAATAAGTTTTAGGATGAGGCTTCTCATATTATATCTCACCTTGTAACCAAAAATTCACCATTCAGTTATGAACATGTGAGAAGTGTGAAGCTTGATATGGTGCAAATGGAAGTCATAAAGTAAGTATTTATAACTTCGAGATAGATAAGTTTTTCTACTGGGATTAACTTTTATTAGCTTCTTAAAAGCAACGATGACTTCATCATAATTTTCCTATAATGGATAGGGATATGAGATCTTCCCAAGTCCTATGTGAAATTAAGCTCTCACTAGTAAAAGCATGCAATGTTGGTGGAAGGATTCTATTGATTAGGAAAGGCCTACATCACCAACATAGTTCCATCATATGTGAACAAATAAAAAAACGATATTGAAGAGATTGATGTCCTTCAAACTTTCCCAGTGCGTTATGAGAACATCTTTAAGTCATTCTTCATAACCTCGAATATAAGTAAATTCATCGGGAAAGGAGTTGGCTTCCAGTGTGAATAAAAGACCAATCACTACTTTATGCAAATGCAATATGGCTTAGCCTTTCCTTTCTTGATCTTTGTTATACCAATGAAATGGAAAGTTTCTTAGACTCAAAGCGCTTAACAAATACCATCACTCTTTTCCAAAACATTTTATAAGTAGAGGTATTGACTAAGCGAGTAATGAAAAAATTGACATAGTCAAGAAATTGTTATTAAATCCAAGTAGAGCGAATGTTGAAAAACACAAAAAGCTTGATATTGTAGTAAATATCGACTAAGCGAGTAATGAAGTAATGATGTCAAATTCAAGTAGACATAATTTTGACAAAAACAAGAAGCTTGATATAGTCAAGGAATGGTTGTCAAATTCAAATATAGAGGATATTGACAAAGATAAAAAAATTGACATAGTCAAGAAATTGTTATTAAATCCAAGTAGAGCGAATGTTGACAAACACAAAAAGCTTGATATCGTTAAGAAATAATTGTTAAAGTTAAGTAGTGCTAATTTTGACAAAGACAAGTAGTGAATCAAAGTAATCCTGAAAAAGTAATTCAAAGCAAATCAAGGTAAACAGAGTATAGACATATTTGAATTTTAATGAGAACAAACATAAATATCTAAATTATTATACCAAAATTCTGAATATATAGATAAAAAATAAACAAAAAAGAAGATCAATTCACTAAAACTGCAAAATAAGCCAAATTGTTAGACTAAAACAAGATATTGAAAAATGAAAGAAGAAGAAATATGTGAGAAAAAGGAAAGAATAAGAAAAATGCCAAGAAAACTTAACAAAAAATACGAAAAAATTGTGGAAAAAAAAAGAGAAAACATTAAAAAAGAAAAAATGAATGATTTTCCAAAACATTTTATTTTGTTTTAACAATAAGAAAGGGAAAGAATTTTAACACACATCTTTGAAGAGTGAAAACAAAATGTTTAAAACCTATGGTCGTACTTATAATGATGTTTGAGACAATCATAGTTCAAACATAAAATGAGCTTTGATAAGATCTTCCCAAGATAAGGACCACTTAATAAATTTGAGGAAAAGTTCATACTCATCAAGGAAAAATATAGTACAAATTAAAAAAGTCAAGCAAGCCAACACGATAAATCTCTTCATTTTATAACTTCACTTCAACACTTTGCATATTTGGTTGTGCATGTGTTACTTGTTATCACTATTCATTAGACAAGATAATTGCCTCTGTCTCGCACTCCATAATACTTGTGTCATTCAATTTTCTTCTTTTGCACGCACCAACTCACCAAGTTGACATTTATCTAGAGCCTACAATATTAGGAGTTAGCTTTCATAAATTTCTGAACATGCCCATATTTTCTCTACATCCTCACATTTTTGGTAAAAAGAAACCATACTTGAAAATAACACTAGTTCCCTAATGGATCAAGGTTTCCTTCTTAGACTAATTAATTTTCTTCTTTTAAAACACAATATGCATGATTGCAAGTCAAATTATATGGATATGCTCATGGGTTGCATGGAGTACAAAAATATAAATAAATAAATAATATTCAAGATGTTTTTATCTTATACATTTAAAAAAATTCATGCACGTGAATAATTCTCGAGGATGTATCTATAAAATCAAAAATCTTTGAAGCCTATTAAATTTGTTCAATTAAATTATTTATAACCCCCAAATTCAACTACCACCCTATGTCAATACACTGATCCTTCACGGGTGATACTCGGATTTGGACATCATGAGATTCAAAACGACACTTCGAAAATAAAATTGTAACATTTACAACTCATTACTTTTAATAAAAATATACAAGGTTTGAGAAGGGAATATCCCAAAAAGATCAAGGTGTACAAAAAAAATACATGTGGTTATTAAAGAAAAGGAACCTAAATGATCCCATTTCAATTATAACCTAGCAAAACAAATGTATGCACTATCAAATGTTCAATACAAAGCCTCTGTATGACATGTAACCAAACCAAACCCTAGTGCACAGCCCACCTTGGTTCTTCTCTCTTAGAGTCCAAGTCAGAAATAAGCAAAATGGTCTACCCTTCTCGTCCAAAACTCCCCTCAAGTCCCTGCCAATATGGCAAGCATAAAATGCAATGAGCCGTGAAACTCAATAAGTGACACTTACCGAAATAGACAACTTTCCTAGCAATTGGCATTCATACATACATTCATTATCCATACAATAATGTGATCACTTACTCACCTTCACATTTCCATCATTTATCCACCAAAATCCATCAAAATAATCATAGAAACTATCAAACCATTTTATACAAACAATCCCTTAGCATATTAATTTCATCTTAAACACATAATCAAATGATGGCCTATGAACACTAATGAACACTCTTGGACACATTTACACTCAAATCAGACAACTATGCCTTGGACAGATGGGCATTCACGATCTGAATTGATTCAATCATGTTCGTGACTCCCTAAATTGGCACCAAGAAGTAGTTCAGAATGGCAGTCATGAACTTGACTGGCATGAGTCACGAACGTGCATGCCTTTCGGTTCATGGAGGGCTTGCCTCAAGAGTTGAATCACGAACATGGTTAAAGCAACCACGAACGTGGTTCACCCTCTGACCTCATCAAACAGCAATCACGTTTGGCCCAAAGACTAGTCACGATCGTGACTGGTGTCAGTCTTATTCGTGGCTGGTGAAAACCCTAGCAAAACCCTTGCCAAACTCGGCCAGAAGGCCAGTCATGATCATGACTAGAATCAGTCACATTCGTGACTGGTTTTCATGCCACGAATGGTGATCAAAATGCTAGTCATGATCGTGACTGGGATCAATCATGTTCGTGACTGGTGTTCTGTCACCCATACTTAGCCAATTTTTGTTCCATTCTTTACCACATCAAATCACAACCACACAAGCAAGTTCTAAGCAATTAAACCCCACACTTTATACCACATTTTCACTTGGAACTCAACTATACAATATACATAAAATGGTCAAGTTTCCACAAGATTATACTACACATAACATGGCAACATCACAACTGGGCTAATCCTCCATTTTATCGTTCGCTGGGCAATTCCCCCATTTTATCATCACTGGGCTAATCCC
>CANYCX010158069.1:0-11354 GCA_948193385.1 Breynia disticha f. nivosa
GATTTACACACTCCACCATATGCTAGACATCTCATTCTCTACTTTCCCCTTCAAAATCCTAAAACATTTTTCTATCCTTATTTCAATCTTCCTCACCATCTGATACCCAATTAAATTGGCATGCAAAACACTATCAATGAACCCCAAAAAAACTTAACCAAGCAACAAAATTCAGAAATGAACCCCGACTCACAAAACTCAAACTCGTCACTTTGTGAGGGTTGCCTTCTAACATCGATTTCAAGCATCTAAATCATAGTTCACCAAAAATGGTTACTAATGGATAGTACACATATTAAGCTTTCCAACGAGCAATCATTTGCTCAAATTGGAGCTAAAATGAGAGAGATATGATGTCGGAAAGTTAGGGTTTGGATGAAAAACGGGATTCAACAAAAACCTCACAAGAAATCTTACCGATTCTTGCTCACAAACTGATTCTGGAACTCCCGAACTCTAAGGTTCTGCAAGAATCAATGGTAGCTAGGGTTTTTGAATTTTGGAGAGAGAGTGGTGGAGGAATAACGTGTAGGTGGTGTGGAAGAAGAGAAGGAGAGCTAAGGTTATATAATTTAATTTTCGAAATTGGAATGTTTTACCCTTTTTGCCTCTTACTCATTACTCTCTTTCACGCTCGACTAACACCCGATTATTATTTCCTCTAACTTAATTATTATTTCTATTTAATTCTCACATCTTTCCTATGAATTATTATTTTAAATAATTCACGAAAAATTTATTCTTATTTTCCTACGTATATTATTTAAAATTTCAATTAAATGAGGAATTGAGGGCGTTACATAAAGTCCCAATATATTTTCTTATATGAAGTTTATTATTTAGAAAGAATAATAAAGATGATGCATTTCAATTTTATCTATCTTTATACTTGTGCATTTAGAAAAAAATAAAATCATCAGTGATATTAGTCCTTTTCAATTATCAGTGTGAAACATTTGATAGTGAAACATATGAACACAAAGATAATATCTAAATATCTCTAGTTGATCATTGTAAGTGAGAACTACGATGAACCAAAGCTAGTACGTTGATCAAAATGAGATGGTTATGTTTCACCAACCTTAGAGCATTAGTAACATAAATTCATAATAAGTGAGAACGCTTTAAAATCAAAGGCTTTTTCTAGAATTTGAAAGAAAATAAAACCAATTTGAATGCATTCAAATATGCAAAATGGAGTTTCGCAATGCAACATAGTTAGATTTTCATGATCCAAATGAATCATCCTTGTATGAAAATAAATTTGTATTTACTGGATAAGAGAATGAGAAGTCACAAATTTTATCTAGGTAAAATATACAAATATTTTCTTGATATTACAATAAAATTCATAAATATAAATAATCTTTAATAAATGAAATAGTTAACTACTACATTACTATTATCCTTTTTATAGGGAAAAATCTTATGTTTTCATAAGAAAATGAAAGAGGTATAACTTCAATTCCTTCGGAAATAGTTAGATCTTCGGCGAAAAACAAAAATGGGTTGATCCATAGCCCTAATAATCACTATTGACGCCACACGATTGAACCAATAATGAAAATAAACACAATTTTACACAGAACTTGCATGTTTACAATGAGATCCTTACAACGAAGGCTAAATTCACTTTACAAACAACATTGGTAGTGATTTCTTTTTCTACAATGGAGTCATTATCATATAGCCAACTGAGAGAATGAGAAAAATCCTCTGCCAACCGAGGAACGATGCTTCAAAGGAATTGGATAACCTCAGTTTTCAGAGCAGAAAAGATTCTTCTATATCCACACTCAGCTGAGAAAGAATGAGAATAATCTTCTGCCAATGACAGCAATGAAGGTTTCCAAAGAAGGAAAGTGCAAAACTTAACACCTCTGGCATCATTGAAGAGCAGGGATACTAAGAGATCCAATGTCAAGAACTCTGGGCAAAATCTGCATAAAACCCATTGCATCATAAGAATTGCTAAAAATTAATTCCCTAAAACACTATCCCAAGTTGGTATCACCAGAAGATTACCTCTCCCAGTCGAGTATTAATCTTCAAGGGGACAATATCATCAGCTCTTGTCACGCCTAAATTAATAATTGCTGTTGCAGCACCGGCCTCATGAGCAGCCCTGCGAATGAAAAGTTTACAGGGGTTGTCATCTGAATAACTAAAATTGGAAATAACTAATCACACAAACACCACAAACACAAACATGTAAATGGAAAAGTAAAGAATGGGTCTGATAAAATCCCAAATAGAAAATAGGAAACAAAGATTAAAACCCTAAATAGATAGTGATTTTACTATAGAATAATCAAAAAAGAGAACAAAAGTATGAACAAAGTGATAAAAGATGAGAAGAAACTACTAGTAGCATTCGAGAGGCTACCACTCTCCTCAAAATAGCAATTGGAGGGGCTATCAGCTCTACTAAGCTCAAATAGTCAAAACCAATAACAAAGTAATTCTCCCCTATCCTTTTTCCTAAAGTCCTTATATATACATCTGCAGAGCTAACATATTTTTAACCAATTTAAATATTAATACTAATTATTTATTAATTTAGAACCTATTATTCCTTCCCCCTTAACATCCACCTTGTCCTCAAGGTGGGCGCCAAATTGCCTTCATATTCACCGCAAACATCTTCTCTTGGCCCACCCCAATGCAATAGTATGGTTTCCAACAACTAAAAAAACATCCTCTCACAAGTGAAGCATAGTTTGCTACCCCATCCTACTCAACACAATGATGATCATATTTGCCACTAGATGCTCACTTATAAGCATGTTGGCATTCTTTCCAGAAACAAAGTTGATTATCCACTCGAATGAAAATTCCATCAGTAACTTCAATATAAGCAAAAGCTGCATTTCCGTAATTTACCATGAATCCCGCTACAGCCTTGCGTTCAATGAGGTTAGCAACACCGACGTTTTTAGAACCAATTATTTCTTTTTTTAAAACAAGCTTAAGAAGTCCATCCCTTGCAGTTCTTTCATCTCCACAAAAACAATAGATAGGAATCATAAGGTCTACCTTCAAAAATTTTTCTTACAGTGTAGCTCCCCTTTGTAGGGTCTGATAGAAACTTCAGCTGGTATAAATCTACTTCAAACACCCGGCCTAAAAAAATAGCTAAAGCCAAAACAGAGAACATGACCTTTTCACCATCAAACCGGTTCCTTTCAATCCAAATGCTTTTTCGGCATATTGTTGTCTTTCTGATTCTAAGAAAGAGGGATGAAATTGATTTACTCTTAACAAAGCTTCCAAATTTGTTTCCCTTCTTTACTGAATGAGGGGGGTTATTGAAGTGTAAAAATCCATCTTGCTTTCCCATTCCACTTTGTAGGGTCTGATAGAAACTTCAACTGGAATAAATCTGCTTCGAACACCCGGCCTGAAAAAATAGTTGAAGCTAAAACAGAGAACATGGCCTTTTCACCATCAAACTGGTTCCTCTCAATCCAGATGCTTTTTCGGCACATTGTTGTCTTTCTGATTGTAAGAAAGAGGGATGAAATTGATTCTCTTAACAAAGCTTCCAAATCTGTTTCCCTTCTTTGCTGAATGAGGGGTTATTGAATTGTAAAAACCCATCTTGCTTTCCCATTTCACTTAAGATCCAATAGCCACCCAGCCTATTTAAAATACCTTGGTCAAATGAAACCATCTGAAAGCCCAAATTCCATTTACTGCTCTTCTTAGCTGCAACCCAATTAAAAACCCTACATGAATTTTTTTCTTCTTCCCAACCTACCCCTGTAGAGTCGTCTCCTCCCTTTCCAAGACTTACTCCAACCCAATCAGACGTTATGCCCAGTTCTTGTGCAACAAAAGCTGACTTGACACCCTTTCGAACGAACGCCGCAACTCGCTTTGTCCTTTCCGCCATAAAAGCAACTATTTCGTTTTTGGCTCCATCCACACCGCAACTACAATATCGCCGGTTACCTCCAACAAAGACGAGGTATCCCCTTTTCCTTTATGGGATGATAACTCATTTTTTTGAGGACTACTCTCTCACTCTGGTAGTTGTCCCTCCAACCCTTGACCACCCTTTGAATCGGCCTCCTTCAAGGTTGCTAGTAACATGAGCTTTCTGTGTTGTGTTGCACTTAATTCCGAAATGCGTTGGGGAACGACTATTGAATCTACAGAAACCAGTGGACCCTTGTGGTTAACTCCTTGATTTGTTGATTTATGTCTTTCAATTGTTGTAACACCACTTTCAGGTTTGTGTTGATCATTGCAAGTTGATCCTTTGTTACTGCATAATCTTTCTTCGATGACAGCAAGTCAAGATTCAAATTCCATTACTGACACCAAGAGCGAATTACTCTGATACCAATATGATAAGATCCCAAATAGAAAATAGGAAACAAAGACTGAAACCCTAAATAGTAGTAATTTTACTATAGAATAATCAAAATAAAAAACAAAAGTATGAACAAAGTGATAAAAGATGAGAAGAAACTACTAGTAGCATTCGAAAGGCTACCACTCTCTTCAAGATAACAAATTGAGAGACTATCAACTCTCCTAAGCTCAAAGAGCCAAAACCAATAACAAATTAATTCCCCCTATTCTTTTTCCCAAAGTCCCTATATATAGAACTCCAAAGACCGTAACATATTTTTAACTAATTTAAATATTAATAATAATTATTTATTCATTTAGAACCTATCAGGGTCACTGCAATTTTTACATCTTTTTAAAGTTGATTGTCAGGAAGTAGATGATTGTACTATACTTCCAAACCAAGTCTTTCATTTCAGGTAGGAACTTCCCTGTTAAGATATGGGTGCAAATAGTAACTTCAAATCTGATCATATGTTACGAGTACTGCTAGATTTGTTTGAAGAGGCCTAAGTAAATAAATCGGTTCTTACCAAAGGGAGCACTCACATGAAGGGGTTTAGGGGATAGGATTAATAAAAAGACATATATCTACCACAAGAAATTTCATCAATATAATTTGTTCCAAATCTCTTTTCTTGATCTTTCCCTCTTCTCTTTATTTTCTAGACTTCTTTTTCGTCATGCAATATTATGAGCTTAAGGCTTCACCTCTCCACACAAACTCATGCTAATCCATAGTTGTCGGAGGTGATAGGCACGTTGAAGCGTCAAACATTATGGGGCTTAAGCGCAAAGTGCACTCGTCATGACTTTAAAAAAAATAGATATATAACAAAATCAATAAGCAGACAATATAATTCAACATAGTTAATATAAAATCCTTCAAATTAATATCCATAAATAAATCATGAAAGTTAACATAGATAATATGAAATCCTCCAAATCAAAATCCATAAATTATTAAAATACGAAATAAAAAGTACTAAATAATAATGTAAACTGGAATACTAGATTAATCCGACTCCAGGCCATCATCAACCAAATCATCTTGTTCATCATTCAAATCAATGCCTTCATCCATTTCCTCATTATCATCATTGAAATTATATTCTTCTTCATCTATAAAGATGAGTCGAACATTGCTACTTTTAACTTGAAAAGTGATGTTTTGTTCGTAGCACTATATTTAAAGACACAAGATGAGATTTCAACAATATTTTTTCCTTTATGCTTACACAATCTAGTTGTATAAGCCTCATGTTCTATTCCACTAGCTTTTCTCACCAAATCCCATGTTTAGAAATTGCTATTTAAGTATTTTAGTTTTAAAAAAATTATAAATTTAGCCCAATTTGCGCTTTTCTAGTGCTTCAGCGCACTGCGCTTCACAAATATAACACACTTCTTAGGGAAAAAAGCCATGGACCTTGTGTTTTAGCACTTCATGCACGCTTTTGACAACTATGTGCTAATCTAGCATTAGTTGTCCCATCACTGTCGCGTTAGGGCACAATAATCATGCTATTTACAAAAATAAATGTGGATGAAGGTATGAGAAACACTTATTCCATTGGCACAAATAGCCTAGATGATGCTGCATTAATTATAAGACAGATTCATGTATTAGTCTACCAATCAATCACCTTCAAATAAATCCAGATGAAATTTCAATTCATGGAAACTTAGATGTCTTAAAAAATATATATACACATTATTTTTTTTAATTGAACTTTCAAGTTTTAGGGATTTGGAATAGAATTATGAATTATACTATTGGCAAATGAATTGGATAGGAAAAATTTAGAAGATCATCTTGGAGAGAAAAATTGCACTTTGAAAATTCGATAATTTACAAATGAAGATACATATACTTATATAAGAAAAATTAAAAATCTATGTGCAATGTAGAGATTTCTTATTGACATAACAAAAAGAAATTGTACAAAGAATCATGCTTAGTTATAAAAAACACACAAAGATTCTTGCTCATCTATATACATTTATGCCTTAGATATAAAGAAGCTGTCGTAAGACTATTCTATTTTAGTCTGTATCTTGAAGTAAAATACTGTCGTTTTGCTCATCGTCGTGTTGCACTTCATATATTCTATTAGTTATAATATTTGTCTCTTTAATAGTGTCTCCTTCTCAACTGAAAAGAACAAACATATGTATGATCATTTTTGCCTATATTTAAACATGTCTTTCTCTCATTAATTGTATCTAGTCCATGAGAAATTCTTGTAATAGCCTTGAAAATATTTAATGATTCATCTGACCTCCATGTCATCATATATTGCTAGAGCAGAATTATATTGTCCTTTTGAGAAATTTTTTCTCTGATAATAGTCCCCTTTCATGCTTGTCTATAAAATTCTTTAATTAATTTTGCTAATGTTATTAGTTTTGCTAATGTTGAAAGAATCTTACAATAAACTTTTTCGATTTTAATCATCATGGGCATATTACTAGATGCAAGGAAGAATATTTCTCCCATATATATTGAATGAGTATAAAGAATTTCATAAATCTAGAAAAAAATTATAAACTTTTTTCTGCATTTTTGTTTTGTTGAGATTTATATGAATTTTGAATATTCCTGTGATGCTTCATCATCTGTACAATTTTAATTTTTACTCGTGTACTGAAATTTTTTTTGAATATATTTGTACTAATTCTTTCTGTAAATTTATAAGGTTTTGCATAAAACTTTCTTATGCCTTTTTCATAAATTATCTTCAAAACATCTGACTCACCGTCAGAAATTGGCTGTAAAAATTTTAAAATTACTAAATCTAATAATCTATTCTAAAAATTTTTATAGAAGGGACTTCTTGTTAAAAATTTTGTGTTAATCTATTTAATTTAAACATAATTTTTTTTTAAGTTTGATGGTTGTATATTTGTATTCGACATGTTTAGTCCATTTGGCTATAATGTCATTATGCAGCATTATTTGAGATTCTAATTCTACTATCTTTTCCACAAGTCCTTTAATTTGTTAGGCTTGGTCTGAATTAATAGAATTGAAATTTTTTTGTACTATAGTAGAAAAACTTTTTACATCTTCCTTTACAATAAAGAAATTAGAGCTAAAAGTTTGTCTAGTTACTTTAATGTTTTTGAAAAACCGTAAAAACCTTTGTATAATAACTCTTCAAGTAGAAACTAAGGGAATACAATTTTTTGACTTTTTAGGAAATGATAAGTCACAAAGTTTAGAATTATACATATACATGGAGATGGGAAAAGATATTACATAAGCAACAGTATAGATTCATAAGATAAAAAGTACATTCGAAAATTAACTGCTTAAGTTGATAAAATTAACCTCGCTTTATAGTCTTTTGTTATGTTTTACTTTTGTATTTGTCTACATATAAATTACATAAGATAATATGAAAAGCAATATGCCTCATTTTTATAGTTTATACTTTTGTGGATTACAGCATGTTATGCTGACAAGCTATTAGTCATAATTCAAGAGCAAATACCTCTTATTACCAGTGTTATTAAAGGCGAGCGCCTAGGCACTGAGGCAAGGGGAGGAGATGCCTTAGCGCCTCACCACACCCTAGGTGAGGCACCTTTAAAGAGGCGGCGCCTAGGCAAGGCGCTAATAAGGCACATCTCATTAAATACTTTAAAAAATGGGCTTTTTTTAAAACAAAGAAGCAGGCTCAGTTGTTTAAGTGTGTTGTGGTTTCTTTTACTTAATGGTTTTATGTTGTTTTTAGGAGGAGAAACATTCATTTTTGTGTATTAAATCTACTAAAATTAAACAACTTCAATTTTTGCCCAAAAATACTAAGTTAACTTAAAAAAAGAAAAAAAAATTAAGAGATTGTATCACACGCCATCTTCCTTTATTCCCACTAAATTTGAGAATAATTATTGGAAAATGTTAAATTGTTACCAGCAAAACTAAGCTTAATAGAAAATAATACGCATGCTTTTGATCCAACAAAGCTTGCTAGTAGCATATTAGATGAAAATATCACAAAGTACATTTACCTGACTAGCCGGTAAGCAGACATTGTCATCAAAGATGAACCAAGAACAAGAAAAGCATCACACTCTTTTGCAGCTTTCATTGCCCTATCTGCTCTGTCCTTTGGAACATTATCACCAAAGAAGACAACCTTCAACATGTTCAACAGTACTCTGTTAGAATATAAGGCCTATGATATGCTTCTTTTCTGTCCAATATCATAGTTACATTGGTCAAATTTTATTCCAATAATGTTGTATTGCATTTATGTACAAGCACTAACAAAAATACTGATTAACAGTGCAAATTAAGAAGCAAGAAAATTACATCTGGCTTGAGAACTCCATTGCATTTTTCACAAGTAGGTATGTGGAAGTCCTCCTCCCAAAATTTCTCGTCAATCTCAATATCACCATCTGGCCTTTGCTTCATTCCAAAGCTCTTTTCTGAACCAGGATTGCCATAATCCAAGCTATCAATCGCCGCAGCCCACTGCAGTGAGGACTTGTAATTTTATATGAATATTCAACAACTAAAATGCACAGGAAACTTAACAGTCACATAGCCTTAACTTTGATAAGATAATGAGAAATTAAGCATAGAAAATCTAGAAATCATTCTTTGAAAATATCAATCGAGGAAAATGAGAATTAACCTTTGGATTAACGGACTTCAATTGATCTTGAAATGAATTCCGTGGAATGGTAAAGCCACACTCTATACAGATAACTTCATATACTGTCCCATGAATTTCAAGAGGATTGCTTCCAGCACGATGATGGAGTCTATAAAATGATAACTGGTACGAACTAAGTACATTTGCTTGATTCAAAATATGAATCCATCTTCACAATGAGCTAATGATGACACAGCAACTAGTTACCTGTCCACATTTTGTGTAACCATAAAATCAATGCGGCCAACTTTCTCAAGAGATGCTAAAGCGATATGTCCAGGACTGGGCTGTGCTGCAGCAAACTGTCTCCACCCGGCATAGCTCCTTGCCCAATATCGTTTGCGTGCCCGACTTGAGCGGAGAAACTCCTTGAGAAAAAATCCATAAAGGGAATGTTAACTTAGGAAACTTCAAATAAATTGTCGCAGTCCACCAAGAACATGAATTGTAATCAGTGAGGAGAAAACAAAAAAAAATTTAGAATTGATGAACAATTAAAAAGATATAATCAAGAATTCGTTATGTGACTGCAATTCCACAAGCTTAAAGCAACCATGCAAGTTAGTATGTTATAATGACCATGCAATTGCAAGTGTTCATCCAAATAACAAAATTATGCCTTAGCATGCCCTTCTGCTTGGAAAATAGGGGGAATAGAAATTTAACAAGATAAAAAAGATACTGACATTTCAGTATTCAGAATACGGTTAGCAGTTAAGAACATTTTTGCAACCCATAGGTTCCATATTAAAAAACCTAAAAACTGGAAAGAATTTTATACCATTAATTATCAATTGGCATACATAGTAAATAAATGGTTCTTGATCAATGGATATAAGAAAATGATTCACGGCATCTTTTTTCAGAATATAATTTCCTACCCATGTCAAATCTCTCAACAGTAAAACATACCCCCATATATACTAAAAACAAAGTATAGGCAAATATATAACATTTCAAAGGACACCAACAGCAACCGAATACCATGTGATATGCCGCCAAATCACCTGGTGAGTAATTGGTCGAAAACCAGAACTATAAGCTCCATTTGGGCTGCAAATAAAAGAAAAGGAAAACATCAGAAATAATACTCGAACCACAATCAACCAAATAGCACGCCCACACTCCTCAATTAAAACTACACGAACTTGAACTTGAACTTGAAGAACAATGTCTAATTCAATTACATTGATAAACATTTCAATAATAAGAGTAGAGGGTGGAGTGAGTATACTAAGCCCATCGAAAAGGAGCAATGAGTGAAATAGATATGACCTTCTATAGTCAGGAATCCCACATTCCGTACTCATTCCAGCTCCAGTTAACACCATTAGCTTGGAGCTAAAAACAAGTCAAACAAAATTAGTTAGCATATCAAAACTTAAAGACAGATTAAGAGAAAATAAAAAAGATATCTTTCATCGCAAGTCAAACAAAATTAGTTAGCATATCAAAACCTTTAAAGACAGATTAAGAGAAAATAAAAAAGATACCTTTGATCGAGAAAGTGATACAAGAGATTAATATCTGCGGGGGAAGGTGGGTCAGAATCAGGAACGGTTTTCTTCTCCCTCAAATAATTGTTGGGAGCAGTCCCTTCGGTTCCGGGGGATAATATACGACATGTCGTTTGGACAAACTTCACGTAATCTTTACCTCTGCCCACAGCCACACCCTTCATTCTCAAACTTACAAATGTTAATAATTGGGAGTAAACAATAATTGTGGAGGCGTTAAGGACGTACTTACGGAGAAGCGAGTATAGGGCGGGAAGCGGAGGAGCATTGGTGCCGGAGTTGTCTGTCGGATTTAGCGTGGGTGTGTGGTGGCTGTGGTTGTTTTATTGTCGTCCTATTTAGATTTTATCGTTTTGGGACGCTGTGTGATACCACGTTTCTTGTTTCCTTGCCGCATAATATTATTAAATAAAGGCTATGTTTGGTATTGCCGTTAGAAAAAGTGTGGTGACAAAACAGAGTTTTATAAACAGTGATTTTAAAACAGAGTTTTATAAACATTATTATTGTGTTTAGTTATAACTTTTAGTTTATTAAAATTTTCAAGTAAATATTGTATTAAATGACCAAAATATCCTTTTTATCTTACATATTAAATTGTACATATATTACTAATCGAAACTCTAAGACTAATAACTAAAAAAACCATGAAAATATAACAATATTTCTTGTTACCATATGGAATGTTTAAAACTAAGATGTTTATGTATAAATCACGAGTTAAAAGTTATTGGTTTGTTTGGAATTTTAAAAAAATATTAGAGATATTTTTGTGAATCAAATATAAAAAGTATGGTGGCAAAACTCT
>CANYCX010158120.1:0-23271 GCA_948193385.1 Breynia disticha f. nivosa
CTTTGAAAATGGATTGAACATGAAGGAAGAAGAGGAGCTCGTATGAAGAAAGAAGAAATGAGGAGGAAAGAAGGAAAGAAAGGAAAAAAGGAAGAAAAGAAAGAAGAATTGGTGGAATGAGTCAGCTAAGTGGATTTAGGAAGGTAATGATTTGACCTCTCAGTCGTATCGGGTCCATTTCTCTTCGTAATTTATTTATACCCGATTCCAAATAATTTTCCGATTTCAGAATTCTCGGAAAACATAACCTAAATATAATTATCATAAACTCTCCTTCATTTAATTCTTAACAATTTCTTATTTTCATTATCGCGAAAAATTTATACGTATTTTTACGTATTTACACGTATTTTTACTGTATATTTTTTTTTACCATATTTTTAGGATGTTACAAAAGTTATAAGGAATGATGATGACATTTTATTGTCACAAAGTCATTATGTGGAGAAACTTCTAAGGAAGTTTAATAGTTACAAAGTGACACCTGTGAGTACTCCTTATGATGCTAATACTCAATTAAACAATAATAGAGGAGACCCTGTATCTCAGTCTGAGTATGCACAGATTATTGGTAGTCTGTTGCATTTAATGAATTTTACAAGACCCGATATAGCATATGTTGTCGGCAGACTGAGTAGGTATACTCAAAATCCTAATGATGACATTGGGGAGCTTTACTTAGAATAAATATCTGAGGGGTACCATTAATTATGATATTCACTATAGTGTATTTCCCGTTGTACTTGAAGGGTACAGTGATGCTAGTTGAATCTTAGGTTCAGATGACATAAAATGTACTAGTGGATATGTATTCACATTAGGTGGATGTGTTGTGGCTTGGAAATCAACCAAGCAAACAATCATTGCCAGATCGACCATGGAGTCGGAATTTATTGCACTAGAGTTAGCTGGCAATGAAGCTGAGTGGTTGAAAAACTTCTTAGCAGACATTCCTCTAGGAATTAAGCCTACACCTTCTGTATCAATGCATTGTGATTGCAAGGCTGCAATAGCTATTGCAAAGAACAAAACTTTTAATGGTAAAAATCGACATATTCGATTGAGACACAATGTGGAAAAGCAATTGCTTAAAGATGGAAGTATTTCCATTGATTATGTGAAGTCAGAAGTGAATTTGGCCGATCCTCTGACTAAACCATTAGTAAGGAATAAAATCCTTGAAACATCAAGAGGAATGAGACTTAGAAAAATTTGAGTTTATCAACAATTGGTGGGAACCCAACCTATGTGATTGGTAGGTTCATATGGGTAATAACAAGTCAATTGTTGGTCCTGTGCATTATTGAGATTTACTATCCATCCTATGGTGAGTGAAGTGCTTGAACTGCCATATAAATGTGAGGTTGAGTATGAATCTTAATGTATTTCATATCCCTTATGGGTGGTGTACTAAGGTAGTGTACACTTGATGAAATCACCTATATGAGTGTGGAGTGGAGCCGCTCCTATGAGATTTAGCCAAAATCTCTAGAGCAATCATGAATTAACCAGGCACGCGCATGACCTATTAGCGCAAAAACGCGACGAACAATAGGAAAAGTGGAGTGTAATGTGATTCATGAAACCTCTATCTTACATAAAAGTTTTTGGTTCATAGAAACTATGTGTTTCACCAAATACTTTGTAAGTTAAGTTTCATATTTCTAGATATGGTTCATAGTCCCAAAAAGGACACCATATTCGATGCATTATAACTCATGTTTAGAGAACCCAACCATGTAAACCTTATTTCGGCTTTTAAAATATGTGGGGGATTGATGGAGTTAAAGGCTTGTGGGTATTGTAAAATCCCACATTGCTTAATTGAGGAATGTGTAAAGTGTTTATTAAGAGAAACACTCTATGGGCTTAGTGAATGAAAGAAAATAAAAGCTCTCGCGCACATGTGAACGGGCTTTCGATTGGAAAGCGGGCTAAACGCCCCCTGCGCGCGAGGCCTTGGCCCTTTTTACGCATTATTATTTTATTTTTGCTCCATTAATTTACCTAGATATTGAATTATTCAACCTTAAATGAAGGAGGCAGTTTTTTGACTCAGTAACAGTCATTGTTCAACCTTTGACCATGTGTTTCTCCTCATAATCTGCCCACTAACGTCTCTTTTCTGCCTCCAATGTTCACCTCCAAAAACCTATAAATACCACCACTCACTCCTTCACAAAGACACACTGCTTGCTACAAACCATCACACTAACAAATAATTCTTTGGGTTCTCTTTTTCTTGTTACTTCCTGCTCCCTCGTTAGAGAAGACCTGTTTTATCATGGGGAAATAAGTTTCCTTATGACAGTATTTACACGACTCAGGTTTCAGCCAACGTTTTTTTTCCAACAGTATATATATATATATATATATATATATATATATACCTCTTTTCTTGTACATTTCATGAGATGAATAGAAGACAACACTTTTCGACTTAATTTGTAAAGCAATTGCTTTTTTATGTTATTAAGCATATTTAAAATAATTAAGTGTTTAATATTTTAAATTAAATATTTTATTGGTGTTATTAATATTAAGAGTCTGTTTGAAATTGCGGTTAAAAATTATTTTTACTATAGGAAAAAAATGTTATTTGTAAATTTGTTCTTAGAATAATCAGCCGATTATCTTGAAACATATAATAACAAAACTACTGTTGAGTGTGAAATTATTTTAAAATTTTGATAAAAAATATTTTTGTAAAACAATTAATATTAAATATAAATTAAAAAAAATTAAAATTTTATATTTTTATATAATATTTATTTTAATTTTATAAATAAAATTAATATTTAAAATTAAAATTTTTTATCATAAAATAATATATTAAATATGTTAAATTTATAAAAATTAAATGAGAACTGAAAAAAAATTATTTTACTAAAAACATAAAGTATTTAGCTTAAAAGCAAAAAATAATTTTTTAAAAAAGCATCAAATGTTAATTTTTTCAAAAAGTATTTTTTTTTTTAAAAATGTTTTTAATAAAAGCAGCTTTTTGATATTACCAAACATTTAAGACTGCTTTTGTGAGCTAAAAATTACTGTAATTTTCCAAACAGCAATACCAAATGCTACTTAAAATTACTTTTGTGAGTCAAAAATTGTATTTTTTCTAAAGAACAATATCAAACGCTACTTAGCCAAGAAACTTTAGGCAATCACATATTCATTAAGTCATTTCTTTGTGTACTAAAATGGTTACAACAGCATTTGAAATAGAACCCGTATTACTATCATTGCTTAACTTAACTGAAATGAAATCATGGTAAATTAATCATAATGGTAAAAGAGAGATGCATATAAGAATTGATTCCAAGCATCGGGAACACCAGGAAGACACCAATGGCTGCAATCCATATCTTTATGTCCACCATGTCCATATATAGATGGATGTCCATCTCTTCTTAACTCCGATAACTTCGTCACGTTTAGCAAACGCACTGCTTTTACCATCTTACTTAACACTCTCTCCACCACTCTCTCTCCTGCATGCACTCTTCCTTTGTATTCTTCTCCATTTATTGGCTCTTTTTCTCCCCCACAGTTCCTTCTCTCTTCTTCTCCCCAATCACTTCCGCTGTTCCACATAAATTCCCGATTATAACACGTCTATAACGGTTCTAAGTAAAGCATGATATTTAACTTACTTGTTGTGATCTGGAGAGACTCCTTGGAAGAATACGGTTGTTTTAGATGGATCAACATTAGCATCAATCCAATCTGCCCATGTTTTTAAACCTTTCTCATATGCCGCCAATCGATCCATATCTATATATCTCTTATTTCCATCCTCAATAATATTCCATCTGAAAAAGCCAAGCTCAATTAATTAAAAATTGTTTATAAAAAAATACGAATAATATTAATTTTAAACATATATGTTATAACATACATTTGTTTTCTTCCCGTGTGGAGCCACCAATGCCATGTATTGAAAATCAAAACATCAATTCCTTTCCATAAATTTCCAGCTTTGATAGAATCCAATTTAAGAATTGCACCCTCGCTACTGCTGTTTATTATGTCTACTAGAAATGCATTGCGAGAGAACATTACTTTAACGTTATAGTCCTGCATTTTATGTTTTACTCATTTTAGTCTAACATATTTGAGAAAAAACATTTATATATACATTAAAGAAATTAGGTTTGCATAAATATACCAGAAATGTGATTGCGGAAAGTCCTCCTGTTCTGGCAGTTGTGTACTTTAAATTAGGCATGCCTACATGAAGCATGCAACTAAGAGATTGCCATTGATTTAAACTCAAGGAATCTCCTATAAACATTATGCTTTTCCCTTTAAATTTTGATAAAAATTCTCTACCTTCAAACCTGTTTATTCATGAAAAAATAAATATAAATGTGACAAAATAAATGCAAGGAACTAAAATCAAAATAATGCAGTAATTTAAAAATATTTGGATACCTTGGCAAATTGCAATGACTAGGCTGCCAACGATATTTGAGGTAGTCTGTATCAGGTCGACCATTTTGAAGACAATCAAATTGTTTTTCTATAAAGGTACATTGTGAGGAATCATAAAGAGGATATGAGTCATCAAGAACCCATTTCCCTTCATAAATATTGCAATCTTCACTCATTCCAAAATGAAGAACCAAAAATAGCAGTAGAGATATTAAAACCACAAAACCAGCCATTCAAGAGATGTGTTGAGTTGGTAAGGGTCACAGTAGGTGTGATTATGTTATGAATGTACTGAGTGTTTACAGTTGCACTCTTTTATGTGTAATAGTGGTGATCGGAAGTGAAGATGATGATGGTGTATGAGTATTTCAATCATGTTCAATGCATGCATTGAGTGTGTTTATTTGTTATAATGTGTAACTTACATTTGTTTCTTGTTTTTCTAACTTAACTTAAAGGAATATAAATTTTCTATTTTTTTTTACTACTTAAGTATCAATTCCTGATTTTTCTCTATCAAAATAACATAAAATATATTTTCATCTTGAAAGAAAATATATAACACACATATAAATTATATTTTCTTAACTATGTCATTATATCATATAATGACTTAGTTAAGAAATAATGAAATGATAAATAAAAAAAATAAAAATTCTAATCTCGTAATTTTCTTATAACAACGGAAGACTCTCGTAACTCGTTGAGAGCATGCTCGTATCAGCACATGTCTTGTATCGAGATTCGAGCAAAGTTTTGCCCCCCGAAACTAACCCCGAAATAATTATGATCAACCTAAAAACTAGAAGAGAGAGTAGAAAACTTATTCTAGCAAATCAAAATTATGCAATCTAATTTTGGTGTGTAAGATGTGAAAGAGACGAGTTCTATTTATAGAACACTTGGTACCATTTGATGAATATGTATCTTTTGGATCAAAATTGTATTTTAGTCCTTAAACAAAAAAAATACTTCTAATTTACTTCTCTTATCAAATAAATTATAATGAAGTTCCTATTAAGTTTGCCTAATATAATCCTCTTATTCAATTTCAACTCTAACCTATAGATTTAACTCTAAGATTACTTGATTTTTATATTCACTCTAGATCTGAAGGCCTGTATACTCCAAATGCGTGCAAGGAGATACATTCTTCTATTAAGTTTCATGTAAAATGAATGCATATAACATCAATCAACATCAACATTTATACTCTAATTATCCACTAAGGTAATTACTTACTTCCACTTTTTTTTACTTTGTCTCAATATCAATAAAATATATAAACATGATAATCTCTAATCATATCCATAACATCTACTCTAATCATATATCAAACAAGCTCAACAACTTCACATAAAAAATCCATCATATTAATATTTCAATTATAATCTCTAGTGGCAATGGTGCAACCCCTACATGTCACTTCATCTCACACTCAAGCAAATCTTTATCATTCAATATCATTAGTGCATTGCAAATGGTCAAGTTGGCTGAGTCGAAAGATTATTTTAGACCTACCCGACAGAATCGAGTTAAAAAAGTGAAAACCCTATCATGTGGTAGTTAGATTCGGTTGGATTAGAATGAGTTATTTGTTTCTTTTCCATTATTCTTCTTCAACCTATGAACACAAGCAAAAGAGTAATTAGAAGAAAAAAAAAGCTTGATCGGCTATAAGAGAGTTTCAATTTTGTTCCTTTCTTGTTTGTTTTTTTAAATTTTGTTTTAACAAGAAACCAAAGATTTTCCTGTCTCTCCTTCGGGAATTCTATTTGGATCGAAAAGAAGGGTACCACGAATTGGAGGTTAGTTGGTGGCTGATTCACTAAAAAAAAGAAAGAAGTTAAGCAAGAAAGAAGGAAAAGTAAGATTTACACTTATAGATTGAAAAGAAGAGGATGAGCATTGCGAAGCAAGAGAATAAGAGAAGGGTGAACTATACTGTAACACCCTAAAAATTTTAAAATTTAGAAATAGAACAAAATACGAGAGATTAATAGATAAATCTCCTTCTATATGTGATACTAAAAAATTTGATAGAATTAAGAAATTAAATAATTATAGATGATTAGAATAAACAAAAATCCAACTGGACCCCTCCATTCACACCAAACTAGCACACCCCGTAGTCCAAATTTTTTATTTTTTACAAACAAATTTATTTTTTTAATTTTTCAATTTTAATTAAATATATAATTAATAATATAAATTTTTTGATTAGTTTTAATATAGTAGATAAATATTATTATAGTAAATATGTGTATAATTATTTTTAGTTGCATATAAATAATATAATAATTAGATTAGTAAACTATTAATTTTGTTGAAAGAGGAGAAAAATAATTAAAAATATTGATAATTTTAATTAATAATACAACTACATATGGAAACATTTATTTAAGTAGAACAATATACTAAATACTTAATTTTAGTGCAACAGAAAATAAATTAGAGTACAATAAATAAAAAAAAATTTAACTTTTACATTTTTTTTATTGATGTTTGTCTTTGTTTTTAATTGTTGTAATGTTTGTTTCATTTTTAATGTAATTTTTAATTTATATTTTAATGTATATTTATTTTTAAATAATATTTTTGTATATATTTGATAAACGCTCCAATGTGTATATTTTAATGTGTAAATGTTATGGTTTTAAAATGTAAATTGAGCGTTTACTATGAGAAACAGTCTATTTATCTCTTGTTTAACGTTTCGCAGGTTAAGAATCAACTTCGGACAACTTTTGAACGAAAAATAATGAATTCGGGCAAAAAAGACACGCTACACAGACTGGAGTAAATTACACGAACAAATTGACATTACACAGTCGTGACCGTGTACTTGGACAAAATTTCAAATTTTCGAGAATTTTCATGCGAAAATAAGGAAAAAGAAGATTTTAAGTGATATACAATGTCTAGAGACATAACAACAACGTCCACGACCATTCTCTCATTATTCCATCACTATTCTTAAGAGAAAAAACTCGTTTTCGAAGGAAACGAAGAGCAAGGAATAAAATTGGATCAGAGAGCAGCATGGATTATGGAGCAGACCGACCAACTACAGTTAGATCTCTATGGATTTCTCTGCCGTTGACGGTTTCTTCGTTATCTTCTTTGTGTTTTTCTTTCTGATTATGAACTAAACTCTTCCAAACACTTAGGCTGAGATGAATTATTAATTGTTGAACCAGATATTTGATTTTAGTTTTAGTGTTGAGATGTTTGTTGACTGAGATTTAATTATGAATTGTTTTTGTCATTGTTGATTGCTTGACGGCCGCTTGTGATTGACATATTGATTTGTATAGGGCTAATCGAGAGATCGAATATACGATAGATCACTCATAATTAAAAGGAGTTGAACGCAAATCTAGAGATAGATCGGCGTAAATCCTCCAAATTAAGGTCAAACTTAATAGAGTAATTCCTAGAACATTAATGCGGTGTTAATTAATTTAATTCAAAAAGAGATTTCAGGTTAAGTTAATTAATGTTAGATGTTAATTACCTCGAGAGAGGGATTAATATAATTTAGGAATCGCCACGGTCTAGTCACCAACCTTACACTAATTCTAATCTCAATTGATGGTTAAACGACTTTAGGCGTTCGAAATCTAAGTGTCGCTTTAGTAAATTGGTTTTTAATCTCGTCGTTTTCTATTCTTGCTCATTTGGTTTTTAGCATAATTAGTAGTTAATTAATTAGTTAATTTTCATTACATTTCGTAGACTAGATAATAATAAATAATGAGTACATAGTAATATGTCTCTGTGGGATTGACACTTGGGGCTCTTAAAGCCATTTATTGCACTGATCGGTACATTTGCCTTTTGGTAACGTAGGGTAGACGCCACCAACATTAAATATTTTATTGACATTTAAGCTATACTTTATATGTAAAATAATCATATTAATTAATTGTTAAATTAAATTAAAATACAAATTAAATATGAATATACTTGAAATATTCTTTTTAGTATTGAAAATAGAGTAAAACTGATTGGAGTAAAATAGAATAAACACTATAGCTACAATATTTTTAGGTAAAATAACTGTATTTTTAAGTCTTGGAGATGACTTAACAATCTACAAACCACCTTAATCTCACCCTCACTTAGAGCATTCCCAAGAATATTTTTTAAAGATTTTTTTTCTTAAATAAGAGAGTAAGTAAGAAAAAAATATCTCCAATAAACTCTCTTAATTTAATGAAACTCTTCTAATTTTAATATAAGTGAATAGTTTCTCTTTTGTTTAAGAGAGTCAAAAATTGCTCTCTTAATATATTTTATTATATTTTTAAATAGTAGTGTGAGGAGTTGTGATTAGCAGTAATTATTAATTTTACTGATAATTACTGCTAATGTAAAGAGTGTTGTTGGACTATTTATAATTTTAACAAGTAGTTAATTAATAGAGTTAATAAAATATAATATTTTAAACAGGAATGAGGAAAACATTGTTGGGGATGCTCTTACTCAAACTGCCGACTATCTCCTTTTTTCCCTTCCTTGCTCCACAGGCCACAGCTAAAAACTGAAACCCCCACCCTTTTCCTCCTCTCTCTCACACGCCTTCTCTCTTCCTCCACTATCCTAAAAAAAATTGCCACCTCCATGCTATATCGTTATTGTTACTCTTAAAATATGGTGTTGTTATAGGTTATATACAACGTGTATATTAATAATAAAGTTAGACACGCACATTTACCAAAATCAGTTAAGATACAATGTACTTATTGAAGAATCGTCCAGATAATGTATACTCTTTAAAGAACCAGTTAGATACAATGTCCTCATTAAAGATACAATATATGTTTTATTCAAATATTAAATATCGAATTCAAATTCGAATTCAAAAGTCAAAAACAAAGAAAAAAGTAACATTACAGATATCTTCATATATCTATAAATAGACTATCTACTCCTCATTCAAGGTACGCACAATTTCACTACTATTACTCTACATAAATCATCACTTAAATACTAACTTAAGCATCAGAGTGTAATCGGGGGAACAAGCCCTCGACTCTCTGACTTTCCGTTTTTTTGCAGATCTTACTTTGGAAGCGACATTCAATATTATTGTTGTTCAGGCAACAACAATTGACGTTGTCTGTGGGGATTTTTAAGAACAAAATGCCTTGATCAATCTACTTTACTTTCTGTAAAGATGGCGCAAACGAGATCTCAAATGGGAAGCCAATAAGAAGGGGCTAAGGAGGGGAATTGACACTCTAGTCCCCATGAAGCAAGAGCCTCTAGGGTTCCCACCATCTCGGTCACCACGGTTCCTCGTGAAGAATTTGAGGTGTTAAAACGCCAATAAGAGGAAACCCAAAAACTCCTTCGTCAACTTTTGGAGGCGAGGGCACCAAATCCTCTAGTGAATCCAACACATGCAATTCCAACAGGTGTTGTGGAAAGATAAGGGATAGATATAGGAAGCCATCCCCATATTTGTCAAGATCAGGTTACTGCTGAAGATGAAACACAATACAGGTGCGAAGCAGTGAGGGATGGAGGAAGAAACACTCCTTAGATGCCTAGAGAAAGATATCAAGAGGTGGTAGAGAGTTCTAAAAAAGGGAGTTAAAGCAGCAGAGCCTGAACATTTAGTCTTTATGGCTAAAGAAGTTAATGACGTTAAAAAGAATTTGGAGACTATCTTAGCTGATAAGAAGCTCAGGACCAAAGTTAAGTAGGACAATAAAGCAAAGATTCCTTTCACTAAAGAAATTATGGAGGAACCACTCCCCTCCAAGTTCAAAATGCCACAGCTCCCATCCTTCACTGGGAAAGAAGACCTCTATGAGTATATACAAAACTATGAGGCTATTACTTTACTGCACAGATGGAAGGACTCGATCATGTGTAGGGCATTGTCCATCACTTTAAAGGATGTCGCCAGGGATTGGTTTAATGGCATAAGTGAGTCTTTAGTATCATCTTTTGCACAGTTGAAAAATATTTTTGTCAACAACTTCATTATTAACAGCAAAAGAAAAAAGGATGTCACACATATGTTAAGTATCAAACAAGGGGACAAAGAACCCTTGTGTCAATATATTGACAGGTTTTGAAATGCTACTTTGGAGATAAGAGAGTTGTAACCTTGGGTAGCAGTTGTTGCCATGTTACAAGGAACAACGTCAGTAGATTTGCAGAAGGCATTGTCGCTTAAACAACCTAAGACAATGCCTAAATTATTTTCTCTGGCAGATAAGTATATAGCTCAGTTAAAGATGTTGAGAATAGTGAGATCCTCTAGAGATGAAAGAGACAACAAGAGGAAAGATTGAATGGAGGATTCTTTAAGGAGGAAGGATAAAGAGGTTGTAGACTTTAGCAGATCTACAAAGCCAAAGTTTGAAACTTTTACACCCCAAAATAAATCTCTTGCAGAGATTCTAACATCCATCCAACATACGGGACTTATTTGTTTTCCTCCTAAGATAGATAAGATAATGGGAAGAGATACAGATGAGTACTGTGAGCTCCATAGAGCATATGATCACTTCACCAAAAGATGTCATGATCTCATGAATCAAATCAAAACCTTATTCAAGAAGGGCAAGCTTCTTAATATTGAAGCTGGAAGAAATGACTATACTAGTCGTAGTGGAGGAAGGACACATAACAATCGAGGGGTTACAATAACAAATTAGAGTTAAATAAGATGATAAGATTCGCATGAGAAATGATGAAGGAAGAGGTAACACAGAATAGAAGAAACGAGAGAATATCTCCCATGTTAGACAATGAACCTACTCATCCTACGATTAACTCTATTTTAGGAGGAGAAACGTTAGCTGGAGACTCCTCTACAGTAAGGAAAACGTATACAAAAGAGGCATATCAGGTTAACTCAGTCAAGAGTAGATAAGGAGAAGAGCAAGTAGTCACCTTCTCTAGAGAGATAGAGGAGATATAAACTTGCCACATGATGATCCTTTGGACATATCAGCAGTGGTAGCAAAATACCCAATTCAATGGGTATTAGTAGAATTTGGAAGTTCTATAAACCTTATTTATTGGAACTACATCAAGAAGATGAATTTATCACAAGATCGATTGAAGGTTGTAGACACACCGTTATTCAGTTTCATAAGAGAAGCAGTCCCAATAGTGGCATCTACATCCTCTACTTATAATATTATTTTTGGAAGGCCTCTACTGAATGACATGTGAGCTATAGTCTCTTCATCCTATTTGCTGATGAAGTTCCCAATAATAAATGGAATAGGCTAAGTGGGGGAAAACCAAAAAACTTCTAAAAATGTTATGTTTCCTTAGTAAAAGGCCCACCATGAGGAAGAAGGAGACATTACACATAAATGATGACAGAGAGGTAAATTCTAGAGGCAACCCAAATAAAAAATTTAAAGTAGGAGAAAAGTTAGATCGGGTACAAATAGATAAGGAGGATAAAAATAAAGTGGTTCTTATAGGTAATCAGTTGCCTGTAAAACTGAAGAAAGAATTTGTTTAGTGTTTAAGAAAGAATGCTGATATTTTTTCATAGAGTTTTGAAAACATGCCCAAACTTGACCCAAAGGTGATCTCATATCATCTAAATGTCAACCCAAATATGTTACTTGTTAAACTAAAGAAAAGGAATATGTCACTAGAAAGAGTTGTTGCATTAGAAATATAGGTGGAGAAGATGCTCAAAGCAGGGTTCATTCATGAAGTCTATTATCCTGACTGATTATCTAATGTAATGATGGTAAAGAAGACAAATGGGAAATGGAGATTATATGTGGACTTCACCAATTTAAACAAGGCATGTCCAAAGGATTCTTATCCTTTGCCTCAGATAGATAAGCTGGTAGATGAGACATCTGGATGTGAACTTCTTAGCTTCATGGATGCATTTTTGGGATATCAACAGATAATGATGTACAAGGGAGATGAAGAAAAAATTGCCTTTATCACAGATAAAGGGACGTATTATTGCAGAGTGATGCCCTTTGGACTGAAAATGCAGAAGCTACTTAGTAGCGAATGATCAACAAAGTGTTTAAAGACTTATTTAGGAATACTATAGAAGCTTATGTTGATGATATGATCGTCAAGAGTAGCAAAGTAGAGCCTCATACTAAAAGATTGACGAGCCTTTTTGAAGTGATGCGTAAGTATAATATGAGACTCAATCCAGAAAAATATTCTTTTGGAGTGGAGTCAACTCAAAGAGGAATCAAAGAAAATTTAGTAAAGGTATCAACAATCTTGAACATGAAGCCTCCATCTAAGCCAAAGGAGGTTCAAAGATTGACAGGAAGATTGGCAGCTTTAAACAGGTTTTTATCAAAATCAGTCAGCAAAAGCTTTCCATTCTTCAAAATGTTAAAAGGAGGGAAAAAGTTTGAGTGGACAGAAGAATGTCTAAGAGATTTTGAAGAATTAAAGAAGTACTTAAAAAAAATTCCACTTCTTACAAGATCTTAGTTGGGAGAAGAATTATATATGTATCTTGGCATAAGAAAAGTAGCACTTAGTGCAGTGTGACTGCAAAAGGAGGGAATAAAAGACCAACCTATTTACTATATGAGTAAAGTATTGAAGGAAGCAGAGACTCAGTATTCTCATGCAGAGAAAGTATCACTAGCATTGGTGATGGCGACAAGGAAATTAAGGCCCTACTTTCAAGCTAATACAGTGAAGGCCTTAACAGACCAACCCCTTCGTCAGGTTTTGCAAAAGCCTGAATTTTTGGAAGGCTAACTAAGTGGGCGGTGAAACTCGGCAATTTAAGATACATTTTGAACCTCGGCTAGCCATTAAGGGCTAAGCCTTGACTGACTTTGTTGTTGAATGCACGTATAATCAAGATGAAAGAAGAGAAAATGAACATCAGAATACATGGAAGTTATTTGTCGATGGAGCGTCATCAAGTATTGGAGGTGGAACAGGTGTAGTGTTAATTTCTCCTCAGGGAGATACACTAGAATATTCGTTGCGCTTCTCATTCTCAAGCTCAAAAAACATAGCAGAATATGAAGCATTGATAGCCAGAATAAAGTTAGCAAACTAGTTACAAGCAGAAAAGCTAATAACGCATAGTGATTCCCAGCTAGTTGTGTAGTAATTTCAAGGAAAATATGAAGCAAGAGAGCCTGTAATGGGAAGATACTTGGAGAAAGTTCATTCATTGGCAAAGAAGTTTAACAACTTCAAACTTCTCCAAATAAACAAGGCAGAAAATAATCACGCAGGTGCTTTGTCAAAACTAGCATCATGTAAAGAGAAAGAAGTACAATCCAAGATTATAAAAATCAAGGTTTAAAAAAAAAAACCATTGAAGAAGTGGAGGAAAATCAAGAGTTACCCATTAAACGAGAAGTGATGACAGAAGCATCAAATGATTGGAGAACTCCCCTTAAAAAATATTTGAGTGAAGGAGAGTTATCTACTAACTTAGTAAAAGCAAAGAAAATCAATATGCGTGCAGGACAATTTTCTTTGATCAATGAAACACTATACAAAATAGGCTTCTCAACACCTCTGTTAAAATGCTTAAGTCAAGACGAGGCAAAGCTTGCTCTTAAAGAGACTCACGAGGGAATTTATGGACAACATATGAGAGCAAGAGCTTTAACATCCAAGGTAATGAGAGCAGTAGTAATTTGGCCTACCATCAAAGAAGATGCAAGATAAAAGGTCAAGACTTATGATAAGTGTCAAAGACTTATGACAAGAAAGTTTCTGTTGGTAGCAACAAATCATTTTACAAAGTGGATTGAAGCAGAACCTCTAGCAGCAATTAGTTCTCGAAACATGGAAAACATAATCTGGAAGAATATCATATTTTGGTTTGGGTTGCCACGAGTATTAGTAACAGACCATGGAAAATAATTTGACAGTGATTCATTTTGAAGTTTCTGTGAAGGATTACATATCAGGTTAAGCTTGTCATCAGTTGCCTATCCTCAGTCAAATGGTCAGGCAAAAAGCTCTAACAAGACCATCTTGAATGGTTTAAAAACCAAACTTGATAGAGAAAAGGGCACATGAGTAGGACAATTACCAAACATACTTTGGGCGTATAGGACAACCCCTAGAATATTTACTGGAGAAATACCTTTCAACTTGACATATGGAAGTGAAGCATTGATCCTCGTTGAGATAAGTTTGGAATCAGTTAGAGTAAATGAGTTTGATGAAGAAAACAACTCAGAAGCATTAAGGAAAAATTTAGATTTGATTGTGGAGGAATAAGAGAAAGCATGTGCTAGACTCAAACTATACCATAACCAATTTCAAAGTATTATAACTCTCGAGTCAAAGGAAGAAGCATGATGTAGGTAGATCTTGTACTACAAAAATCCATTATCACAAATTCCTTATAAGAAGAAGGTAAACTCAAAGCAAATTGGGAAAGCCCCTACCAAATTAGAGAAATCATTACTCCCAATACATGCAAACTTCAAACATTAGCAAGAAAGAAGATTTAAAAAATGTGGAGCATGAACCATTTAAAGTTATATTTTCTCTCAACAAAATATAAGTGTATTGTAATTCTCTCTAATTAGTAAATAAAGAAAATCTCAAACAAGTTGTTTGGGGAGTGGAGTAGGTCTCAAGACTGAACAACTATAAATTTTGTGTGTTTTCTCTTTGTTTCTTTTTGTAGGCATTCGTTAATATGACAACGTAATAACATAAACCCAACCGAGCATTACTAAAAGAAGTAGATTAGATAATAAAATAATTGCAAGTACAAATCAACTACCATAAAATAAAGAGGCAAGTAGAAATTCAAGAGTTTGCTGAAGAGCAAGTAGAAACACTTGGACTTGTCATTGAAGCACAAAAGGCAAGTAGAAATCTAAGAGCTTGTCAAATAGCAAGTCAAAACTCTCAGACTTATCATCAACACATAATGGCAAGTAGAAATCTAAGAGCTTGTCAAAGAGCAAGTAAAAACTCTTGGACTTGTCATCAAAGTATAAAAGGCAAGTAGAAATCCAAGAGCTTGTGAAAGAGCAAGTAGAAACTCTTGGACTTGTCATCAATCCATAAAGGCAAGTAAAAATCCAAGATCTTGTCAAGAGCAAGTAGAAGCTCTTGGACTTCTCGTCAAAGTATAAAAGGCAAGTATAAATCCAAGAGCTTGTCAATGAGCAAGTAGAAACTCTTTGACTTGTCATCAAGTTAAAAGACAAGTAGAAATCCAAGAGCTTGTCAAAGAGCAAGTAAAACTCTTGAATTTGTCACATAAGAATAAAGACAAGTAGAAACTCAGGAGCTTACCAAAGAGCAAGTAGAAACTCTTGAACTTGTCAAATAAAGGAAATATAAAAGACTAAGTAGAAATCCAAAGAGCCTGCCAACACGTAAGGATGCAAGTAAAACTCTTTGGACTTATCAAATAAAGGGAGAATTGGACAATTAGAAAGTCACGTATCAATAAAAGTAGAAATTGCCAAAATTGAGTAAGTACTATGTTTATGTTATTATTGATATTTAAATTTTACGAGTGAAGAAATAAAAGAAGAAAAATAACTTATCAGTCAAATATGAAGAGCATGCAACTCAAAAGTAAAAAAGGCAAGACAGTCTAGATCGCACAATCATCAGAGAAAAAAGATATAAAAATATCTCTAAGTTTTTTATTGAATGGGGAGCAAAACATATAGCTAATACCTTAAAAAAACCTAAAACAAATGAAAAACAATAAAAAATATATAGCTATCTAAGCTGTAGTAGCATTGGGAGAAAGAGGAACATCATCATCACCACCATCCAAGTCTTCTAAGGCACCAATAGTCTCTCCATATTTTGGGCAACCATGTCTCCAAAGAATGTCCGAGGCCCTCCTAAGTTGGATAAATTATCATACAATTGTGAAGAAAAAAACCCTTTGGATTAGCTTCACTAGGTGCACACTGTAATTCATACCAGTCAGTAGGTTCAACCTTCTCAATTTCAAGAGTGTATACTAACTGAGGAAAAGATTCACCTCTCTTTTGCTCTAAAAAGGTGACGTGTCTTGTAGAAGCCATTCTTCATAAAGCCAAAACCATAATCCGTCTTGAGTTTAAAACACTTTTCAGATTGACATTAGTCTCATACTTGACTTTTAGCAAAGGAGAACTTTTTAGCTTCATGAGAGGCTATTAGAGACTTCTTCTCATCCTCATAATTTTTCTCTATAGAATTGAACTCCATCTCATACATGGTCTTCAATCTCTCTACCTCAATTTTACTCTTTTCTAGTCCGTGTATGTTGAGTATTCTTCTCCTCACAAGAAGCTACAACTCCCTTATGTTCCTCTGTCAAGGCATCATGCATCTTTTTGAATTTTCTATGCTCTTAAGAATGGTGCCATTTTTTGACTTCAATTTCTCATTTTCTAACTTCAGTTTCTCATTCTCACATTTTAGTTTTTTAATTCTTCATGTAAAGAATCACGTTCCTCCCTGAACATATCTTGATTTTGCAAACGATGGTCAATACTCAACCCTTGAGCACATGTAACAGCTAAACATTGAGCTACCTTGGCAATTTTAGTCACACAAATATCCATGTTAGCCTTAAAATCATGATGAAAATATGACTTCTCATCTGGTGGAAGAATAGAAGAAAACAGAAGCCTGTGAGCAACACCGTTCATGGTAATAAAATTTGAATGAATCAAGTCAGGCTCTAAATTCATCTTTTCACCGTCTAGAGATTTTTCTAAGGAAGATGAAGAAGACGAAAATCCTTTTCACTCTCAAAAAGTCTTCTTGTAGGAAAAATCACATCTTCTCTAACATCACAATTTTGAGAATCACGAGAATCCTCTATAAGAACTATTGAAGAATGAGATCGAGAAGAATCTATCTTGATAGATCTGTCAAACTTGGATCAGTGTGAGATCTTTCCCACTATTGAGAAGAAGAATCTTCACCATGAGATCCAGGCATAACATTCCTCTCAGAAGAGATCTTTTTCAAACATCTCTGAGAAATCTCATCACCTTTATGCTTCAAAGAAGCTAGCTAGCCGCTTGTCGAAAGAAAGACTTTCTTGCAGAAGACATGCCTACAAAATACACGTTATGCAAAAAATAATAATAGTGATAGTATGTAACAAAAAAGCAAGAACATAATTAAGCTAAAATATAGAGGAAGAGGGATTTAATTCTAAAGAAACATTAGAAGCTGCAGTATTGTCTCATTCCACATTAACGCTAGGTGATGAAGGATAAACTGAAAATGCTTTAGAAGTTTGAGTAGTGCTTGGAGAGAAATTGTCGTCATTTGAAGTCTCACTAAGAAGAACCACATTGGTAGGAATATCGCCAACTGGAAGAAAACCCCATTTGACACTTAGTATATTTTTTGGTGTGGCAAACAATGAAAAAGATAGTTTCTCCCCAGAACATAAAACATCTATCTCAGCTGTATAATAGTTTTTTAACCTTAGCACTATAGAAAACTCCATACCAACACCATTTTAATGGACAATGCCAATGGTTTTTAGGAGGAAAAATAATAATCCACTAACGATCATGTTTTGTAGGTGGTGAGGGAATATCATCAATAAAAAGTTCAACTCCAAACAGGGGACAAAGGGTGTAATTACCAGCAAATTTTTCAAATTTAGTAAATTGGAAAAATCAATGCAATAAGTCAATGATGGCACAACTTTCTTCAAAGAACACAAAACATGAAATCCAATCAGATATGCCCATCCTTTTGAATGAAAATGAAAAGGCACCAAGTTCTTTTCATGAAGAAACTCAAAAGTAAAATTCGATAGAGAAAATCTCAAACTGATTCGTAGACTAAACTCTTGCATGGCGAAACTCTTTGGAGGAACAAAGGAATGACATGGTAGATTATCCCACATATCAACAGAATTTATAACCCAATCCCATAAAGAGAAGCCATACTCTTGACGAATACAATCCAGATCATTGTAAGTGAGTAAAGAACTAGAAAAGTTTCGAGCTATAACTTCTTTTTTTTTGCTTGAAGTGAAGGAAGACAAGGAATAGCTTTTGATATCCTTTTAGTACGCATAATGAAAAAGATGAAGAAGAATAGTCTACCTACTAAAGCTGAAGAAGACAAAAGCCGAAATTTGTTCCCATTAAATCTTCTAAGAAAAACTAAAATGAAAATAAACAAGAAGAATAAAAAAGCCAACACACAAAAACGATAAAAAGGCAGTAATCGTCTACGACGAGAACAAGTCTTTGAGGAGAACAAGTCTTTGAAGAGAACAAGTCTTTGGCAAGAATTGTCTTTTGAATAGAACTGACTTTTGGCAGGAAACCAACTTTTGGCAAGAACACGTTTTTTTTGGAAAGAACACGTCTTTTGGCAACGAACACATCTTTAGCGATGAATACGTCTTTGGCAAAGAAACCTTCTTTGGCGAAGAAACTGTCTTTGGGTGAAGAAACCATCTTTTGAAGAAACTGTTTTTTGCAAAGAAAAATTGAAGAATCGACAAAAAATATAATAATCATAAAGAAGAATTGTTCACCTTACAAAATTCTAGCACCCAAGCAATAGAAATCAAAGACAACCATTAATCTTGTGCTGCCTCCACAGCGACTATGAAAAGTAATCATGCAAAGTCTGTGAAAGCCACAAATAGATTCCTCAAATTACAATTATTAGTAGTTGCAAATTGACTGCAAACAGTAAAAAATAAGAAAATAAGAAGACATTAACGAGAAATCAAGAACAGGAAAAATGGAGAATAATGATGCTTACATGAAGAAGAAAAGATAATGAAGAAAGGACAAGCCATACACGTAACAAAAAAAAAAGAAAAAAGAATTTAAGTTGAATCTTGGAATTGCATACCTAAATGTTGGAAAACATACAGAGGATACAATTAACTTAAGAATTGGTGATGGTGACTTTTATTTGTTTCCTCGATTTATACAACTTGCGTGGCTGGGCATCAATGTTGGGCTTTGAATCCTTGCAAGTTCGACCATAGAAGTTGAAGTTTAATCATACTCTTATAATGCCAAAGCAATACAATGTTATCTTCGGTTAAGAAAAAAAATAGAAGAGAGCAATACTGGGAAAAAGACATATATACCAGCGTATAGTATCAAAAATTATTTTATCTCATACCATATAAACTATTTCTTGAATTAACACTTTTTGGAAACATATGCCACAGAATATTACTTATAAAAAAATAAACTCTACATTTCACAAATTTGAATCTCTGAAAATCATGCTAAAATAAAATAGTTCATGAAATCAATCGCAAAAACACAAAACACATTCATATACATACAAGAATTTCACATCAAACTACATTCCTAAATAGAATCAAACTTCTTCAAATTCAAATCGTGATCTCCACAAACATATACATTACAAAAAATTCCTTTGATTTATCAAATTAGAATACATTCATTCGAAAAAAAAAGACTGCAAAAGTAGAACTCATCGATTCAAAACAATGATCATTCACCACAAAAATCAAAGAAGAAAACTGAAAAAATCAAGGTAACATCAATTTTCGTTGTTTATATTTTAGATTTAAATCGAATGCTTATATTTTATTGATTATTAGTCATTCAATGCAGATTATTTGTTGATAAAAAATGTTTATCTTACCTTAGTTTTGATTTATCATTATTAAAGTTACAAAAAATATAATAAAATTTTTCGATTAAATTTTTGGATATCATGTGGATATCATGTAGAACTTTTTGCTGATCTATATCAAAAAACACAATGTCGATAACTTGTGGACATTTTGTGGAAAAAAATATATGATAAGATTTTACAAAATGCTAAACATGTGGATATGTTGTGGCCATGTTAATGATATTAAAATGAACATGTTCAAGTACATAAACAATTTATTATAACAAAAATATATATTGTTGTTAACATGTGGATATGTTGTGGATATCATGTGAAACTTTTTATATTAATCATGATTTAATTTGTGTACAGTTTGCGAACATTTTGTTGATATTTTCCTACAATGGAACATATACTACTATTTCTTCATTATAGGGGATACTGGGATGATTCAGAAAATTATTTAAACTTCAACGTTAAAGGAATGAGCATACACATAGATTACAACTATGATTCATTTATTGACTTAATTTGCAATTGTATTGGATTGGATAAAACAAAGAAAGAAGTTCAGTTAAAATTCAAAATAAAAGATAATTATCCAAAAGTTAGAGTTAAGAATGATTATGATTTATCATTCTAATTTCAACTTAAAAAAAAAGAAATGGATGTCATGAAATATTCATTGTGCTTAACAACAAATGACATAGAACAACAAATACAACAAGAACAAGATGGATGGGATATGACTCTATTAGAGTTACTTCGTGATAGTGTGAAAAATAAAGAAAATTATTGTACATCAGAACTGTTAGAAAATTATATACAGAATGTCTCCTTATATGCAACAAATGATTTAATATAGATCTGAAATGTCAATAGAGATTGTTAAGATTGTTGATGTTCAACCAGAATCTCAAAATAGTGATATAGCATAATCAAATATTTCATTACATAGTAGCAGATTTCAAGAATTTAAAGTTGGACAAGAGTTCAAAAATAAAGAGATAATGAAAAGCATTTTTTCATATTATGCTTTGTGTAAGAAATTTGAGTTTAAGGTGAAAAGATCCTACAAAAAGACATAAATTCTGAGTTGTTTGGTTGAAAACTGCAAGTGGATAATGAAGGCATAATCTGTACAAGGAATCAGTTGTTTCAAAATTAGGAAATTCAATGATGAACATACTTATAAATTGGAAGATAGGTACAATGGGAACAAACATGCATCCTATGTTTTCATTGGGACAATGATAAAGGAAGAATTCAAAAATACAAAAGCTATGAACAAACCAGTTGATATTATAGAGGAAATGAATAGAAAATTTGAGTTGAAAATTGACTATAAAAAATCTTAGAGGATAGATAATGCAACAAAGGAAATGGTTTGAAAATTTTGTGATGCTTACAAAGAATTACCAAACTATCTTTACAAGTTGAACATTTCAAATCCTGCTTCACATATTTAAATAAAGACAAATTGTGAGAAGTATTTTTTGAACTCTTCTTTTATCAACAAAAATAATAATTGTCTATTAAGTTATATGTTTGGATATATTGAAGATATCACGTATATATTGTTAAACAAATTTATTTTTTACTTGTTGCTAAACACTTTGTTCATTTGTTAAAAATCTAGATAAAAAATGTGAACATTAAGTGGATTTTTTATATCAAATATCATGTTGAATTTTACATGCACATGTGTATAGATTCTAGAATGTTTTTTACATGTGGATATGTTGTGGATATATATCCACATGCGGATAGCTTGTGGACATCCTGTGGAAAACTAAATTATGATATATTTTATGATAAATATTCTATGCAAATCTTTTATATATATATATTTATTGCATTGGGTGCTTCAATAAATGGATGGAAACATTGCTTTCCCATAGTTGTTGTAGATGGTGCACATTTGAAATGTGGATATGGGGACTTTATTAACTGCATACATTCAAAATTCTGTCAGAAGAATATTTTCACTTGCTTTTGCAATTGTTGATTCTGAAAGCAATGGCTCATGGAAGTGTCTCTTATAGAAACTTAAAGAAGCCTACAGTCAAAGAGAAAAAATGAATATTGTGTCAAGTAGACATGAAAGAATTCACTATGCAACTTCAGAAATATACCAAATGTTGGACATTACCATTGCATTTATCATTTGATAAATATTGTGAAGTCAAAATACAACAAAGATCCCAAAAAGATGAATGAGTAATTCATGAAAGCAACAAAAGCATACACATTAAGATAATTCAACTAAAACATGAATGAGTTAGAAAAAATAAACAAAAGAATTGTTACATATCTGATTGAAATTGTTAAGGTGAAGCAATGTGCAACGATTTTTGCAAAAGACAGAAGAAGAACTGCAATGACATCTAACAATGCGGAATCATTGAATGAATCAAACAATGAAGCTAGATAAATGCCTCTGATTGCAATGTTAAAAATCTTGCAAAAACTTATTCAAGATTGCAGAAAAAATAGACAAAAGAATTGTTGCATATCTGACTGAAATTGTTAAGGTGGAGCAATGGGCAACGATTTTTGCAAATGACAGAAGAAGAACTGCAATAACATCTAACAATGCGGAATCATTGAATGCATCAAACAATGAAGCTAGAGAAATGCCTTTGATTGCAATGTTAAAAATGTTGCAAAAACTTATTCAAGATTGCAGCCACAAGTATAAAAATTTGGCAAACTATACATTCACAAGATTGACTACAAAATATGAGAAGAAAATGCAAATTAACTACATGAAGGCATCTAGAATGAATGTTGAAATCTTTGTAACTGTTTCTATATTTTTGAAAACATAAAACAACAACTAGTTTTACTAAACTATGTATAACTTTTGGATTTGTCTATATTCAGGTTGAAACATCATCTGATGTATTGTTTAAAGTTGGGAATGAACAAAAAAATATGTTGTCAACTTAGAGGATAGAAATTGCACATGTGAAAAGTTTCAAGCTAATGGATTTCCATTCGAATATACAGTTGTAGTTGTAGGACTAAGATTAGCTCTAGAAGGGGGGGTTGAATAGAGCTAATAAGGTATTCGATTTTTTGCGGAAAATAAAAATAAAATGACACATGATATAGAGTGGTTCGGATCAAACACCTACTCCACTACCTAAGTTCCTCACTTAGGATTTTGGCCAACACTTTCTATTACCTCACAGGATTTTCCTTACACTCTTGACTTACGGTTCAAGCAACCTCACAATATTTAACTTGATTTCTGGCTCAAGT